>JASXSY010002700.1:0-14522 GCA_034509805.1 Sipha maydis
AAACTTGGTTGTTCGATTATTCGTTTATTCGAATAACCGAATACTAATCGAATAATCGATAAATCGGTTATTCGATTATTTATAATTTTTTAAAAATAATTGATTAATCGAATAATCGATTAAAATAATCGCATAGCCCTAGTGCGAATTTTGAAAAGTGTCCAGCTTCAGTTTATTAAAATCTGTGCCTGTCTCACTTTATTTTGTATGTATAGTTTATGATTAAAAAAAAAAGAAGTTTTAAAATTTTTAATAAAATAAAAACAATAATTGTGTAATGATAAAAACCCAAAATCATAATTGTCATTTACTTTTTTAATTCAATTAGTATTAAATACATTTTCCAAGCCCTAGTTTTGAAATTTTCAATTGTTTTAGTGACTGGATTTATTCGTTGGATTAAATCATGTAATTTAGGTTTTTATTTTATTTTTAATTTTCCACTTGATTACCAAGTAAATTGTTAATGCAATTTTACTGCAACTACTTAAAAAGTTTTTAGTGAAAAACAATTTAGGAAAAAAAACATTTAAAATCCCTGTAAATTAATATTGTTTAGTTTATTACACAATTATTATATATTTTATACTGTAATTTAAAACGATTATTATTTGAAAAGTATTAGAACAACATACAACGTTTTAATTACAAATAATGTAAATTATAATAATAAATTAATATCAATACCTTTGACCTGATTAATCGACATACTCATATTTTCAACCTTGACCTCGTGTATAATTTACGCACTTATTCATATTCTTCTAATTCATTGTTTGATATTTGTGCGAATAAATGTTAATATTGATTTTTGTTGTTTGTATTAATTATTATTCACTTAGTGATTTTACCATATACACTAACCAAGATTAAGTAGTTAAATTTTAAATTGATTTATTTTCGTGATTTTATTACACTGTACTCAATGAAAGTAAATACAACATAATTAATTGATTACGTTTAGAAATTTTTCGAATAGATGATCGCATAAAAAAAATGTCGATACTAAAAAGTACTACATGTTAATTTAGAAATCTTAATAGCCAGAATTATGATTCAGACCGAAGAAGAATATTGTAATTGTATAAAAATAATAAATGTAATATTTGATGATTTTCATAAAATTGAGAAATTTTATAAACTTAATAAACTATTCTCTTCATCATATTCGTATGAATATTCAATGTTGTTCATATTTATTTAAACAGCGTTAGCATTATAATGTTATATAATGTAATATATTTTTTACAAAACTCGAAGGCGTAGTAATTTCAGGTAGTGAAAATAAACAAGCACAAATGATTTATGGACCGTTCTTATAAGTCGTAGTAACCGTGTGTCTAACCTCTCTATGCATGCCAATTTATTTGTGTTAAAATGGAAAGAACACTCCAAGAGTTTCATATAACTTCTCCATCTATTTCAAATTGAACGCTGATAGTACTCGTATTTTCATGATATCAGTTGAAGAATTTACCAGCTCCTAGAAGTCCAAGAAAAGAGATTTATACTACTTTCCTCCTTCTTCTAATCCAACCAACAACATCCTCCCTTATTTTGCTATATTCTTTCCGTACTTATCATAAGTGCTTATCTACCCATCTTGCAGACTTGGTGTTGCTCGTCCTTAGGGGAGAGTGCCCGAATATTGGATAGGCGCCTAATATAGGACACCAATAAATCTTCTTAAGAAATGGATACAGTGATTAAATATTATGATAAATATGTTCAAACATATCTGGTAACTATCTATGATAAGGCGCGGTATCAGTTTGTTATTAATTACTATAGTAATAACGTTTTGTTTGTTATCACAATTCTTGAGTTTTTTGAATGCCGTTTGAGTATGAATTTTTCATCTACAAGGTAAGTCAATTTTATATTATGTTATGGTTTATTTTAACCTGCACTATATGTATTTTAGTTTTAACTAACTCAAAACATTCTACAATTTACTTTCTTCAGTTATTATGACTACTTTTTATAAAAGTTCAATGTTTCCTAATATCGGACACAATAATAGTCCTAATATTGGATACCTTTAATATATAATAAATACATTTTTAAATATTCTAATCTTTCTTTAAATATATATTTAATTGTTATCAATAAAACTAAACATGATTTTTAAAACAATTGTTATTATGATAATTATTATATTAATTATTAATATGTGAAATTTTAGTTTTAATTTTAATGTAGACAAATATAATTTGTTGTTTTTTATTATTTTTCATTATTATTACTTTAAAGTACTAATTATTTTTTTTTGAGATTCACTAATTATGTACTTAATGACTATATAACCTGTTTTAAATAAATATATAGTATTTTACCAAGTTGGTACTTAAAATTGTATTTTGTCTATATAATATTGACTATCCAGTATTAGGGTCACCTTTTTTTCTTTTTTTTTTTCCCCGTGTTTGAACCGACGACGGTCCCGGAACTGTTTGTCACATTGCTTCGGGGCCGTCGTCATCGCTTATTTATAAAAAACAAGAAAACGTTACAAGTGGCGCGCTTCCCGTTGGCCGCGCATTATTACAATATGAATGCCATTTGGGAAGGGCCTGTCGCGTTAGTTTTTTGTGCCTGTTGGCTCACTTCGCGGCCCGGTGACTGCACCCGCCGGCCTCGTTGCCCGTTCCATCGTCCTTGCTTCACGGAGCCCGCCGACCTGGTCGCCGTCTCCTTCCTCCAGCTTCTTCGGCAGCCCTCTCGTCTTCCTCCTTCCGGGACAGGATCGCCTCAACCATATCTATAAATGTTTGCCTGCCGCGTGACCATGCTGCTACGAGCCGCTCATGCAGGCGGGGGTCGTCCTCCCAGGTTGGTAGGTCCCGTGGTCCGCAGAGCAGGTCCTCTACGTCCCCTGGTATGAGGTCTCGTCCGCCGATGTAACATCGCATTGCATTCCGATACTCACTCCAATGTGGGCACTGGAAGATTGTATGCTCTGCCGTGTCGTCCTCCAGACCGCAGTACAAGCATGTGCCATCCGGACACCTATCCATGCGGCTCAAGTAGTGACGGAAACATCCGTGGCCCGTCAGAGCCTGTGTCAACCGGTAGGTGAGTGCGAGTTCAAGTATCAGCATCCACCTGTGCACGCTAGGTAGTACCGTGTGCGTCCATCTAGCGGTACTAGATCTGTCCCACCTTGCTTGCCATGCACCGATGGTAATGCACCTCTCCTGCGCCTTGACTGTCGCCGCGCTGTTCTCCCCATCACCTTCGTCGATCCGGTCGGCAACCCTTTTCCTTTCCAGCGCCGTTAGGTCGGCTGGTATGATGGACGCCAGAAATAAAGCACCGTCAGTTGGCACGGTCCTATAGGCACGAACTATTCTGAGAGCCACCAGCCTTTGAGCGCGGCTCATCGCTTCTCTGTTTCTTGCCGTGCTGGTAGCCACCTCTGCCCATGATGTAGAGGCGTATAGCAGCTTGCTACTTACCACAGTGTCCAAAAGTTTTCTCTTGGACGCCGAAGGGCCTCCGACGTTCGGCATCAGCCGACCTATGGCGAGGGCGGACTGCGTAGCCCTGGCCGACACGCCTGCCACGTGCGCGGTGAAGGGCAGGCGGGTGTCCAGATCGATGCCGAGATAGCGGACCGTCCTGCGTACCGGAATGATGTGGCCGTTGAGCGATAGGGCCGGGTCACTGTATGTCTTTTTCCTGGTGAGGACTATGGCTTCAGTCTTCTGAGGCACCAGGCTCAGTCCGTGTGCCGTCATCCAGCCTTCCACCAACCTCATTGCCTCGTTCACGATGACCTGGATCCTCTCCGCCGTACGCTCCGTGCCGATGATGGCAACATCGTCTGCAAATGCTACGAGTTGCACGCCAGGTGGCATTTGCAACTCAAGGAGGTCGTCGTAGAAGACGTTCCACAGGGCCGGCCCCAGAACCGAGCCCTGAGGAACGCCGCAGGTCACCGTTCTCTCGCGCATGTCATCACCGACGAGCAGCGTCCTGTCACTCATGTATGACCTTAAGAGGGCGTTTATATGAGTTGGAGTTTTCCTCCTCCTGAGAGCTTCATCGATGCTTCGTCAAGGAGCCGAGTTGAAGGCGTTGCGTACGTCCAGTGCCACCAGCACGCATAGATCGCGATGTTGGACCGCACACGCCGCAGCTCCTCTGGCCACTTCGAGGACCCGGTTTATGGCATCCACCATTGAACGCCCGCGACAGTATTAGGGTCACCTACTATCCCTTATTAGGACCTTAATTTGAAGTAATGAATTTACTATGTTTTAATATTATTTCAAAATAGATTGTAAATTTACTTCACTAAACCAAAAAAGGCTTAAGTACTAGTAAGTATGCATAGATATAGGTGTATTAACATTAAAAATGTTGAAAAAAAGTTAATTTATATACCTAAAATTAACAGTTTACTAAAACTATCCCATATTAGGGTACTCTTCCCTAATAGTGACCCGGCCAAAATCAGTAGTCCGTTCGATTATACATAAATATGGATAAATGTGCAATATATTATGTCTTACAATGTCGAATGCAGGAGAGCTATACGAGCATCGTTGTCAAACGTATTGCAAAAATATTGGACACCGTGACTCAATATGTCTGTCCATCACTTATGCCACGTAATCATAATTTAGACGTATTTTTTGTTCAACGTACTGATCAATTTAATGGTTTCATTAGAATTTCAAAAACAATCAAATCTACCACGAAGTCAGCTTCAGATCGTGTTTTATGCATTCTAGATAGGATTTTTTTTTTTTACTTAAACTTTGTACTTACTATTAGTTTCGACAATTAGGTAATGTAAGATATAAGAGTACAATGTAAAAGGAGAAAAGAAAAAAAGATAATGTTTATAAAAAAAAAAGAGGGGAGATGTACAGTTAAATTAAAAAGCTGGGGTGGTTAAAAAAAATGGAATATTAAAAATATTTCTTTTTATTGGTTTGAAAACATATTTCGGATAGACGAAATGTTAGAAGAATTGAAAACAAAACAAAATGTGGTTATGATGTTGTCACGGTGGTGTTGTGATGATAGCTCGCACAACACAAACACGAGTTGAAAAAAAAAACGTCAATTAAATTTCACAGATTTTTGTGTAAATCGATGTTCGTTTATTTAGGTGACGGCACCGGGTGTCGATCACCAAAACAATAAAATAATAAAAAAAACAATTTAAAAATATTATTTAAAAGAACAAGCACCAAAATCAAACAAACGTAATTTTTGGCACACAATAGCGACGACAGTTGTTAATTGTTCCGCGGTGTCGGAAAAACAGACAGTTATCGTTTTCGGAAATATCCGACGACCGGTACTCGTCAACCCGACCTGTCTTCCCGTCCCGCCCTGTGTCTTTCGACAAGGTGGGGAGAGTTGACTGTGTCACGCTGTCGTATTCAGTGTTGGGAAATATCTAGATAAATGTATCTAGATAAGTTATCTAGACAAAAATTATTTATATTTTATCTTATCTAGATAAATTTATACTCAGTTATCTTTATCTTCATCTAGATAAAAATCTAGTTATCTATGAGTACCAATCTAGATAATTAATTTAAATGGAATAAAAATAAAATTTGAAAATTATAAATGTTTTATATTTTCATTTTTAAATTTTTCTGTACATTATACACCTATTACACAGATAATAACTGACAAGATGACAATCTTCTTATGAAGTTTATTTTAAAAAAATAACTCTTTATATTATAAGTTTATTTTCAAAATGTGTGAAATTTGTTAAAAAAAAGACAGAAATGTATTGTTATTTTATTTTTCAAATCTAAGATTTTTTTATTATTAAGTTACAGAATGATTTGAAGTTTATTTCAAAAAAAATTATTTTATATTTTATGTTTGTTAATGTTTGAAATGAGTTTAAAAAATGATATTTATTTTAAAATGTTTTTAATTATGAATTTTTTACCTAATATCTGTAGGCTGTAGTATACTGAATATTTTCAAAATCAAACATGAAATTATCTCATATTTATCTAGATAAAAGTATACTTATTTTTATCTTTATCTAGATGAAATTTAGTATAACTATCTTTATCTGTATCTAGATAGGAATTAGTATAGTCATCTTTATCTTTATCTAGATAAATTATTAGTTATCTATTCCCAACACTGGTCGTATCCCGTGGTGGTGGTTGACAAAGTGTAGATTAGGTCGCGACGGTACCTGTACGGTGTACTGGTTGCCGTCGCGTACCGTATCAATGTTGTGACAAACTGGTGCAAATAAAGAATAATTAATTGATGTCTTAAACCATAGGATCATTATCGAGTGTGCAGAGAAGGGAATCATTCAAGGAAAGTTTAATGGAATGATAAAGAAACCTAAGTGACCTAAGTTGAGACGATTTTAAATTTTTTATAGGGAGATTGATTGTTATTGTGAAATTAAGGTAGTGTTATGATAGTTGAAATTATATATGGTGGATAGTTAATTTCAAAAAGATAGTGTTGAACCCAATTAAAATCTGTTTCGAAATTTTTATCACATCAATAGGTCAGATGAAAAATCCGTTTAAATAATATAACTGTGATGTGGTTCATATTATTACAAGTGTAACCGATTAAGTCATAGAATGCCCAGCAGTCATGGTATTATAATTACTCGAACGAAACATGAAAAATAAAATAATTTCACACAACATAATTAAAATCCGTTTCTTTTGATTTTATAACTCTGGGTAGCCCTTCCGGTTATTTAATGCAGCGCATTAGGTCACTTCCAAGTTTGTTTTCACCCTATTATTTCACTAATGACCTAACACAATATATTTTATATTTTCATGCAGTAAACCGAGTTATTTAGGTTTCCATGGAATACATTCTTTATGGTTTGTTAAGGAGGCCTTAAATTATACTACGCTTTCATTTTTTTATTTACATTTTTTTTATTGATCAATACCCGTACTTCTATAACTAAAAAACACTTTCATCCATGGTGGTATAAATATATATTTGAAATTATATGTATACAACTGTTTGGTTTTGTTAATGGGTGGTTTTCCGGTGTACCGCATATTATTATTATTATGTAATGTTATTTGCAAAAAGTTTTCCTTTTAATTTATTTTTATTTCAATGTTAAAGCTAAAGGTGAATTTACAAGAGAGAGACATGACAATCACTCCCCTCTCTTGGGCTTTTCTTTTTTTATCATATATGTATTTAATATTTTTGATACAGGTAAACAGTCATACGAATATACATATTAAATATTTACAAACATTGACTCTAGAATACTCTTTATATTTTTGTTTGATAACATGATTCATAATAATCAAGGTTCGGGGCTTTATATGCTTAAAATCTTAAAAATATGCGCATACATATGCACCAACAATTCTTAACATAAAGGAAATACCAATCTTAACAGCTGGTAGAAATTTCAAAAATCAGCGACTTATACTTTTTGAATTATAACAAATATTTAAAATCGTTTGAGAATAAATCGCTATTTTATGAATTTCGTAAATATTTAAATTTCAAATAGTCATACAATTTTTTCCTCTAATTCCGGTAGAAATTTTTTTAAAGATTTTTGAAGAGTAGCTTATAGATAACCTAGTGTTAAAATTTTAAACCTTAAGTATGAACAGAAAATATTTTATGAATTTTTATCTACAAAATAACTTGCAAATTATCGATTTTGCGTAAAATTTCCCATTTTTTCGTAATTTTTTTATCGTTTTTTGCGATTTTTTTAAAAAGTATTGAAAAGTCGGATTTTAGACTAGCCAAAGTACCATCTACATTTACTTTCCTATCAGAAAAGTTGCTACATAAGCAAATCGAAGCATTTTTACTGCCAAAAAAGGTGTCGTCAGACACAAAAATTAAAAAAAAAAATAAAAAAAAAACACACATCATTGTAAAACCAATAGATTCCATCACTCCGTTCAGAATCTAAAAATAATATGTGTACAAATAATATATGTGAAATTGTAAAAATGTAAATTGGTCGTATTAATTCATTTGGTAAAATAGTAGTAGTCGTAGTATATTTTCGTCGCGAAACATGAATACTCCTGGCGTAGGGTAAGTGGCGCTCCCAGTGCACTTCTATAAGTACACTGCAGTAGCCCTACCCTGACCTTAATTGGTTGGGGTAGACTGGTCCTCCAGGTTGGGGGTTAAGCGCAGGGCTAACCACCCTGCCTAGTAAAAAAACCTTGTTATGAAACCAACTACACCTAAGCCTCGGACAAGATTACGCGGATTCAAGACTGGTTTTTGGAAACGGAATGCTGGTTTAAGATTGCGACATAGAATGTGACAAGCTTGTATAGAACAGGTGCAAGTCAAAATTTAGTTGATATCCTTAACATCTACAACATTAAAGTAGCAGCCATACAAGAAATAAGATGGTTGGGAGTTGGACAACTAACGATAGGAGAGTACACGATTTTCTTCTTTGGAATGGAGAATACACATAATTTCGGTAACGGCTTTGCAGTTCACAGGACATTAGTACCGTACATTAAGGAGTTTAATCCAGTATCCGAACGAATATCAACTTTAACCATCAACACTAGCCCAGTTAGTATCTGTATAATAAATGGCCACACACCAACAGAAGTAAAAGATGACAATATGAAAGATAGCTTCTACGACGAACTGACTGAAACATATGAGGGTATCACTGGGAACATGATAAGGATTGTAATAGGCGACTTCAATGCAAAGTGTGGACGGGAACCACAGTACTTCCCTTGCATAGGGAAGGAAAGTTTGCATTGCAACAGCAATGACCACGTTCCCACATAAAAATATTCACAAAGCCACATGGAGGTTACTGGACGGAGAAACCCTGAATCAAATCGATCTTATTCTTATACAGACTAGATACCGTAGTACCATCCACGATGTAAGAAGCCACAGACATATTAGCCGACTGCGACACGGATCATTACTTAGTGATTGCCAAACTTAGATCAAAGTTAAAAAACCAATCGAGATTAAAACAAGACAAAAGACCTAAATTCAATCTAGAGTTACTAAGAGATGAAACCGTGAGGATAAATTATGAGAACGAAGTAAGGAAGAAGCTTAAAGAGAATAACGTACGAATAAAAATAGATGTAGACCTGGATTGGAAAAAAGTGAGTAATGCTGTCAAAAAAGCAGCGGACACTAGCATTGGCGAGCTAAAAAGGTCAAGAAATACTTGTTATAATGATGCGTATAGAACTTCTGTAGAGAACCACCGCAAAGCGAGGGATGACTTTATTAAGAACAACACTCAAACAACTAAAGAAGCTTTCATTCGGGAACGTCAAATCTGCAAAAGCGCCCTTTAAAGGGAAAAAAGAAAATTCTTTAACAACATACTTCATACCGCAGATAACGATCATACATAGGGAAGAACTAGACATTTTTTTAGAGTCATCAAACAGTATAAACAATTCAACCCTATATGGAATGCAATCAGAGACCAAGACGGACAAATTTTAATGGAGCCAGAGTCAAGAACTGAGAGATGGAAAGGTTATTTTGAAAAACTACTAAATGGTAAGATGCCAGCCCAGCCTATAACATTTGTCGAATATGAAAGACCGGAGCCCTATGTAGAGGATGTTAGTCTAGATGAAGTAAAAAGTGCTATAATTGGCCTGAAAAATTAGAAAGCACCGGGTACGGATAATATCCCAGCAGAACTCATTAAATATGGAGGTGAGGAGCTACATGTAGTAATATACAGACTGTGCCAGCAAATATGGTTGGAAGAACGGGTACCGGATAACTGGAATAAGGCAATCATCATACCATTGTATAAAAAAGGAGACAAGACAAAATGCGACAATTATAGAGAGATATCGCTCTTGAACTCTGCATACAAGGTCTTCTCTAGAATTTTACTAAGTCGCATGGTCCCTTATGTGGAGGACTGTTTAGGTGAATACCAATGTGGTTTCCGAAAAGGACGTTCAACTACAGAACAATTATCCGTAATAGGCCAAATAATTGAAAAGAGGTACGAATATCGGCAGAATATGTGGCAACTATTCATAGATTTCAAAAAAACCTGATAGTATCCATAGAGAGAGCCTCTACAACATTATGTACGAGTTCAGTTTCCCAAAAAAATCAATATTTCTAACTAAAATGTGTATGGAAAATACGAAATACAGAGTGAAAACACAAAATGTAACATCAGAAACCTTTACAGTGGAAACCGGATTAAAGCAGGGAGATGTCCTGTCCCCAGTACTTTTCAATCTTGCTTTAGAGAAGGTAATAAGGGTACTACAGGACAATGAAGGTGGCCTACTAATCGGTCAGAATAAGATACAGATTCTTGGATTCGCTGATGATTTAGACATCATAGGTGACTCGCTTTCAGACACAGCCAACGCAGCCAGAGTGTTAGAAGAAGCAGAGAAAAGAATAGGTCTTGAAATTAACACTAAGAAAACAAATATTGTTGGGTACACAATCCATTTTTGAATTTGCGCGCGGTGTTCCGTCGCGTTTCGTGTTGCACCGTTGGCCATTTTGCAACGCTCCGTCTGCAAGTCAACCGTTTTACCTCCATAGTGGGGGTTGTCTTGTCGCAGTCGAGCCTCCAGCCAACGGTACCCGCCGCCTCGTCCGTCGTCGTTTTCGAGCCGTCTATGGCGAAGTATTGTTTCTCCGCCGTTTTTTTTTATATTCTTTTTTGGTTTAAAACCCACATGTTTTAACCAGCGCGACCCGATGCGCCGTCGCCGTCAATACCGTTTTTGTTCCGTGCACCCGAGCCTCGCTGCTCACGAGCTCGTCGCGTACATCCGTTTACGCGATCCGAGTTCCGGCCATCTGTGCCGACACCACGGCTTATTTTATTGTGTCCGTCGCCCGTCCGATTTTCGCTGTGTGACCCCGAGCCGTGGTCACCTACGTGTTTTCCGCCCATCCGTTCGATGACGTGCGAACCCGTCCACGCGGTAACCACCGCGCCACGTTTTATTGTTTTCCGTTGTGATCAACACGACTTTCGCTCTGTAAATTTGTCTCGCGCGCCCAAGTGGTTTTCGTCCGCCTGCCCTACATCGAGTGAACGCGCCAGCCGTGACATGTTATCGCGTTGTCGTTTGTGCCGCGTTCAACGCCGCGACAACGGGTCCGTAATGACCAAACGTAATTTTGCCCGTGCCGGCCCACTTGTACGTCGTTTCCACGCCATCGTCGACCACCGGACGTCAGTAGTCGGTGTCGTCAACCATTTCGCCGTTGTCGACAGTAGTGCCATTGTCGCATACCCCGCCAACGTGAACAGCTGTATTATCGTCGCTCTGGGACAACCGGTCCATCATCACGTGATCACCTGCTATCAACTTCAGCGTATCAGGTCGTACACACGCTCAAGATTGTTATTATTATTTGTCGTCGTATCCGACGTGTTTACGTCATGTATTATTATTATTATTCGTCGTTGTCGTCCACGTGCATTTTGTAATTTTTCTTATTATATTGTCTTGTCTTGCCGATCGGTTTGTGATCGCGCACCATATATATTACTAACCCTAGCATGAGATTTATTAAATTGCAGAACGACATATTAAATTGTTATTACATTGTATACTGTACACGACTGTGTTATTAGGGTATCTCGCATCATCACCATGTAGGAGCATTATTTTAAACTATAAGTTTGGGGTATAACTCTTGTTCAAATCGTATATAATGTAAACTAAAACAAACATTTTAAATGCTCTTAAAATTCCTACAAATACCGATTTGTTTTAATATTACGAATGTGTTACCATTATTAAGTTGACAGTTTTTGTTTCTAATAATAAATTAAAATTAAAAAGGTTTTTAAATAAAGCATACGTTTGATGGTACACGCCAGTGGCGGCATGATGCAGCATTTTTGGGTCAAGTGTCCCATCTATAAATTGGGGTGGGTGGTTTGGTGGGTTGACCCGTGGATGGGTAAGTGGTTAATATAAATGTATGCAAAAAAGTTATGAAGTTATGTATTATAATTTGTAATCCAAGTATTGACGTCTAGTTAATATTATATTATAATGTAATAACACTAATTTGAATCTACATTATTTGAGTGTTATACTATTTTTCTTTGTATATGACATATACATTGTATGTAAGTAATACTAATTACATATTAGACACATCCTATTTTTTTTAGGCGCATAATAGGGAGTTACATTGGTTGGGGCTCAAGCCCTTTAATATATTTAACAAAAATTCCCCCTCCACATCAAATATATAATCTTATAATATAATAGTAAATATTGGGGGGCTTAGCCCCCCCCCCACCTTATTTGCGCCTATGGGGGTAGGTATAAATCAAATGGACATGTTGTTGTCCCATTCATTAAAATAGTTCTCGCCGCCACTGGTACACGCAATATAATGTTTACTTGTGTGGGGTTGTGTTTGATAGATTTTTTACGTGATTATTTTACAATTATTGATATCGAAATTATATCGCTTTTCTTATTTTTACTTGGTCACAATTATTGTTAATTTTAAAACAGATCGGAATACCGTAAATCACTCGAAGATATCAATCATAATAAGTCATATTATATTCTATGCGGAATTGAGTTTCGTGGCGACGATGGTGATTGATTTAAATCCTCTTATTATAATCGGTCGTGATGCTGGTGAATGGGACCTTAGAAGCCCGGTAAAAAGTAAAAGTAGAGGTATGGAGGATCACGTCAGTGGTGACGAAGGCATAAAGCTAAATGTTTAATGCTAGTCACGTGTTCAATTAGTTAACATTTAAAAGTCAAACTAAAGGTTAAATTGTTTCTAACCGAGTTAGCCCGAGTAAGAAGCGACAACATTAAAACTACAGTATGTAGCAGTATACGGTCGATTTAATAAGTAAACAAAGCGTTTTGTGTAATATACGTGCACACAGCCATCATTATTGTTCGGTACGCAAAATGTATTCGTCAATGGATAGGCTACAATTAACGGGGAAACTACAAATACACTGTCTCCCACTGATATTCGAAAATACATCAATAAGAAATGAGAACGAAATCCGAAGATCTGAATTTTCCGAATATCCGGATATTCAATTCCGGATTCGAATCAAATTCTTATCTTAATCTGCCAAAAAGTATCCAAATTATCCAGATTTATGGATTTGCTTTTTATGTGACATAATTATTTAAATTTCTAGTAAAAAAATGATTGTGACGTTTCGGCCCTTTGTGGGGCTTACTGCTCATCCACCGTCTGAGGGGAACACTTGGCACGGTGACCTATGGGCCGAACCGCGTGATGCCACTATGGGCACGTCGGTGGAATCCATAGGCTTTTACTAATCATCATACTCGTACTTATATAAAATTATGACAATAATAATAATAATAATATTACATAATAAAAATAATAAAAACAATACCCCGAATATGATGTGTAACGTGATGTGTTACATATATATATATATATATATATATATATATATATTATTAACTAATTTAAAAAAAAAAACAAAATGGGGAATTCGATATAAATTTTGGTCGATATTTTCTATAGTTGATACTTGTTGATCGTCGACTTCTCGCCCGCCGAGGGCCCAAGACTGACGCTTAGCCCATCATCTTGTCGGCGTACTTGGTCCTGAAGTAGAGGTGAGCCGACAGCGGACTGAACAAACGTTGTAGTTTGATTTTTTGGGCGTTTCGGACTGCAGAAACCAAGACGGAATATGATGTACACGACGGACGGAGCCAGAGACGGAGACGGAAACGATGACGAAGACGGCGTCGGTGTAGAAAAAAAAAACACAGGCGGTAGACTAGAATCGGGTTAGCTGGGCAACGCGCGTATACAATTTGTGGGGGAATAAAAAAAAAAAATTATACACCGTGGTGTGCGCCAGACCATGGTGAGGCGGTGGCGGCGAACAGTCACATGAATGTCGGAATACCCGGACACTCCTGTAGTATGGATAGGGGGTAGGGAAGGTAAGATATATATGATATGTGCGACATAATATTATGTAATATTATTGAAACAATCTCGCTCGTACATATCATTATAATATTATTCAAGCATAGGTCACATATAAACTGGGAATTTTATTCTAATTAAATATTGATGATAATAATAATTATAAATACGGGGATTAAAAATTCCGTGACGTTACATGATTTTATTTTATTGTAACTAAAATTTCACAAAATATTAATATTATGTTCTATAAATAAAGTTTACTTATCATGACTTCAACAGTTTTTATAATTTATTAATAGTTACTAAAACAAGTTGTAACATTAGGGTGACCAGAATTCCCGTTTAAAACGGGATTGTCCCTTTGTTGATCACCACGTCCCGTTGTCCCGACAAACTTCGAAGGGGACGCTTTTTATCCCGTTTTTAGATGATAATCCCATTTTAATCCCGTTATTTTCATATTATTTATTATATAATGTACTAATGCTTGTAAATAAAATATCTATATATGGAAAAAATACAAAATAGTCTTACTCGTATATTTAAAATTTGAAATCAAAGTTAGAAATAACAGATAAAAG
>JASXSY010002701.1:0-38253 GCA_034509805.1 Sipha maydis
GTTATTAATTTTATACTTTTAGAAGGATAAAGTTACTTTCATGCTGTCCGCAGGAGTATATATTGACCGACATCAGTTTCCGTTGATACTTAGCTATACAATAACGGTACATAAGAGTCAGGGTATTAGTTTAGAGACTGTTGTTGTTGATGCTGGATTGTATAATTTTGCACATGGCCAAATATATGTGGCTCTTTCTAGAGTTACAACCTTGGAAGGTTTGCATCTCATAAACTATGATCCATTGTCTGTTACGGCAGACAAGCGAGCAATTTTACAGTACAACGACTTGAGGGAGCGGTTCCGGCCTGATTTATCACCGTATGCTTTACCGATACATAGAAAACGTGATAAAAACTACGTTGAACAACGTTGGATAGTGCCAAGGCAAATATTAGATGTTCAAAAAAGTAATGATCCATTGGACGGTTTGGCTAATATTAGAGGATTACGGGCTGATAAATTCAGCTCTTATGCAAACGTGACTTTACAGTTACTTGTTTTAAACAAAAGTTTACGGGGTCAGCTACGAAAGCTGCCAAATGATCACATTTTGAAAGTTACGCTTGATAACTACGTAAAAAATACTATTGGAGATTTAATGGAATTTAAATTATTTGCAGGTTACCAATATTCTGGGATGAATGAAGTCGATGTTTCGATGTTCATAAAATCTATTTAAAAAAATGTAATTTGATAAATGACATCTCAATTTCCAGGAAGTTGAAATTAAGTTGTGCGAGCCTGCAACTCAAAGTCAATAGAACAACTTAATAATAATGTTTTGAATTTGAGACTAAAAAATGATGGCAAGACTTCACATGACTTCAAAGAACTTATGAACTTACAGCAATCTATCAACAAAAAATATTTAGAATGTAAAAACTGTAATCAAAGAAATGAACATGTGGTATAGGTAGATCTGAAACTCACAAACAAAATTTTGATAGTTAAAATAGAGTTGGATAACTATGGTAATACTAATCATATTACATCAATGTTCTCGAACTGTAAGATAAAATCAGTACCAACAGCGAAGGTAAAAATTCACAACCGTTTATATAGAGTTCAGAGTGCCATCTTTTTTAATAACACAACAACATCAGGAGAATATAGTATAATGGTACGAGATAATATGAACGGTTGGTTTCTCATTAACAATGAAAATGTGGAGAAAAGACCATGGCCGAACAATTTAAAAAATGCTCATTATTAGTATTAGAAGAGAAATAATATATAATTATAGAATAGATTATCAATATAGAATTAATGTCTCTTGCTTCAGAAAAATAACTGAAATCTCCAAAAAAAACTTCGGAGAAGTAAAACAAGTCTTCTGTGCTTTACTTAAATGGATTGGAGTACTTGAATTTTGAGGTAAATAAAGAATTGAAATCAATATCAAAATTCTGTGCTTAGTAGGTGCAAGAGAGAGTATAAAGAAAGTCCTGTTAAAATTGTGGTAAATAAAGAAGTGAAATCAAACCTCAAAATTCTGTGCTAAAACTTAATTGACTATTGAAGAAAATTCGATGACATGCAATTTTACCACATTTTTAGCTACAAAAAAAAATTGCACAGAACACGTTCCACATTTGCCTGCAAAAATTTACATGTCCATGGATGCACTTCGTTCTGTGCAACTATGTCCTTAGCCCCCTCCCTTCTTCAAAGTGTAATATCTCGGAAACGGGTATAACACAAACGACGGGACTAAAAGCACAAACAAGCACAAACGACTGTAAAAATTTGAACTCGAAAGTCCGAGGTGGGTGGGGGACATGTAGGCGACGGAATGGTACAGCGGCAAAACGGTCCGCGGCGAAACGGTCGCGGCGAAATGTCCGGGTCCGCTACAACTACCTCTAAATTGATTTTTATTGATACATTAAACTAATTTTTATTTTATTAATCTTTAAATATAATAATCTTATCAAAATATTAATTTCAAATGCAATTGTTGTAAATTATAATTTAGTTATTATATAATTAATAGTATACAAAATAACTATAAGGCCGCTTACCTTTGATTTCTCCATTTTCCTACAAATTTACCACACACGATTAAAACAAAATACAATAACTGCTCAAAAGATACGTTACGAATGACAACTACTTAGCAACACATTATCATAAATGATAAAGGAATTAATACATCAAAACCGAAATTATATATTATTTCAATCCCTACTCTAGGTTCAGTTACAGAAACACCAACGATTATGAATTAAATGATTTAAGTCCTCGAAGAATATTGAGTAGTGAGAAGATTTATAAATATTATTTATAAACAGTTTATTCATATTGTAGGTATAACACAATTGTGAGATGGGTTTTACAAGCAGCGTTAGAAATCTGTCTGCTGCCAAACAATAGCCGTCCAGATAACTGAAACTTGGTTTTGTTTGTCCATTATTATAAGTAGCAAATACAATGAATTTTGTTGATTGAACGCACGTTTTTATAGTATTTATCAAATGTTCTATTACTAATTTTTCAACGAAATATAATTTTTACGAGAAACATATTGGGTTGAAAATTACGAAGCCTTTTTGCAAATAGTTGCAAATTAGCCGGAAAATTTTGACATCGGTTTGGATTCGATACGACAATTTGGGAAAGCTACGTGAAGTTGGCACCCCCAGTAATGAAATTTGATTTGTGTTGAATGTGTTAAGTTGCAAATTGTGAGACCCTCGTTGCAAATTATCCGGGAAATGTTGACACTAATTTGGGTCCGATACGACGATTTGGGAGGCTACGTGATGTTGTTCCCCCCCAATAATAAAATTTGATTTGTGTTGAATGTGTTAAGTTGCAAATTGTGAGACCCTCGTTGCAAATAGTTGCAAATTATCCGGGAAATTTTGACACTTATTTGGGTCCGATACGACGCATTGGGGGGGGGGGGGGTGAGCAAGCCCCCCACCATAAAATCATTTTTACGAGAAAAATATCGAGTTGCAAATTACGAAACCTTCGTTGCAAATAGTTGCAAATTAGCCGGAAAATTTTGACACCAATTTGGATTCGATACGAGGATTTGGGGGAGGCTACGTGAAGTTGGCCCCCCCAGTAATGAAATTTGAATTGTGTTGTATGTGTTAAGTTGCAAATTGTGAGACCTTCGTTGCAAATAGTTGCAAATTAGTTGCTAATTTTTGATGCACGTTTTGTTTGAATATGATAACTTGGGGGGGGGGGCAACTTCTCACACGTCAAGTAAATTGTTGTTTTATTTTCTTTATTGTTTTATTAACGCCTAGATGTCCCGCTAATTTAGAATTATGAAATTGATCGAGAATAACTAATTTATCCTCATCATTATATTCTATTCCACTACATATTATTATTTCTATGTTCGTGTTACGAAAGATATATCGTATAATTGCTCTAATTGTGTCCCATTTTAAATTATCGAGTTGACCAAGTTTGTTCATTGCTAATTTGTCGATATTATTTTCTAGGCAAAAATCTCTTAAATTCATTAAAGCTACGTACATGTTTTCATAAGTTGCTAATTGTCTGTCTTTATTTTTATTAATAATGAATATTATAAATCGATTATCATTTTTGTTATGCTGTTTGTCCCCTATTATTTTACTTTCTGGCAACATTAAATTATTTCCGAATTTTTGTTTTAATTCGTAATTAATTCCTGATTTAAAATTGTATTGCTTCGCTATTTCCGAAACTATGTTATATTCTATAGGTGTTTCAATTAATTTACCTATTGTTTCTTTTATATTTTTGTTTGAAATTAATTTTGTTTCTAAATCTTTCCTAAATTGTTCGTAATTATTTTGTTTAATTTCGGCAATAGTGTACATTCTAGACAACGCGTCGACGTTACCATTTAATACTCCCGGTTTATAAACTATATCGTATTCGTATTGTTCTAAAAATATTCTCCATCGCGCTAATTTTGATATTGGGTCTTTTAGATTAAATAACCATTGTAAAGGACGGTGGTCTGTTATGATAGTGAATTTACGTCCGTATAAATATGGTCGAAATTGTTTTACGCCAAATATTATAGCTAGACATTCTAATTCTGTTGTCGAATAGTTATTTTCGGATTTATTTAAAGTTCTACTCGCGTAAGCTATTGGTAAATCTTTGTCACCGTGTAATTGTCATAAAATCGCGCCTAGTGCTTTTCCCGAAGCATCGGTTGTTAGAATAAATGGTTTGTCAAAATCTGGATATTGTAATATTGGTTCTGTACATAATGCATTTCTTAAAGTATCAAATGACTTTTGACATTCTTCGTTCCATTCAAATTTAACATCTTTACGTAGTAAGTTAGTGGTTTCGCGATTAAACTGTATGATTTTATACATTTCCTATAATATCCCGATAGTCCTAAAAATAGTTTTATATTTTTAACGTTTTTCGGTGTAGGATACTCGAGTACAGATTTAATTGTATTCATGTCTGGTTTTATTCCGTTTTCGGTTATTATATGTCCTAAATATAAACATTCTCGTCTTAGTAAGTTAAATTTATTTAGTTCAATTTTTAAATTATTTTGTCTTAATCATTCAAATACATTTATTAATTTTTCATTATGGTCTTCTAATTTTTTCCCAAAAACTATTATATCATCCAAATATACTAAACATTTCAGTCCGATTAATCCCGATAAAACATTTGACATTAATTTTGCGAATAATGAAGGACTTTGTTTTATTCCCCTTGTTAGTCTTTTAAATTCCCAGTGACCTTCTAGAGTACTAAAAGCTGTATATTCCCTAGATTGCTTCGACAAAGGAATTTGATAGAATCCCTGTGTTAAATCAATGACAGAAAATAAGGTACAACTGCCCAATTTATCTAGAATTTCCGTAATGGAGGGTAAAGGGTGAAATTCATTTAAGGTTACTTCGTTCAATTTTCGAAAATCTACGACTTTTCTGTATTTTTGGATTCCCGAGTTGTCAAGTTTTTTCTTTACCAAAAGTTAAAGGTGCGTTCCATGGACTTAGTGAAGATTGGATAATATCGTCATTTTCCATTTTAGTTATTTGTTTTTTTATTTCTTCTTGTTGACTAAACGGTAACCTATAAGGTCTTTTATAAATTGGTTGAACATTTGGTTTTAATTTAATTGTATGTTCGATAGCATTTGTAAATGTTAATTTATCTCCTTCCAAATAAAATATTTCTGAATATTGTTCGCAAATTTTAAAAATTGATTCCTTTTCTAATTTATTCATGTGATCTGATTTTACTAATTGTTTTATTTTATCTATGCGGTTATTATTATTATTTTCATAATTAATATATTGTGTGTCAAAATCGGTTTCATTGTTATATTTTATTTTATTTATGTGATCGTTATTTATTTCTTTATCGTGTTCGCCTATGTTCATTACACTAATTATTATGTTTCCATTTTTTACGGAGCTGATAGTTTCTCCACAGTATACGTCCTTTATTAATTCCTGTTTCTCGATTAAGACATTATTAACCCTCCATTGTATCTAGTTATCGACCTATTTCCATCCAATCGCACATCTCAAAAATTTTTGAACACCTAGTCTTAAATTCAATTCAACCGACAGTTAATTCGATCCTAGCCGAAGAACATCATGGCTTTCGCCGAAAACGGTCTACCACCACATGCAATCTTGTATTCAATAATTATGTCTTCGACACCTTTCAACACCAAACTCAGGTAGATGTAAACTACATTGACTTTCAAAAAGCATTCGATTCAGTCAATCATAATGTGCTTATACATATTCTCAAAGAATCAGGTTTTGGCGAACCCCTTCTGTCTTGGTTTAGATCCTTTCTTTTTAACAGGTATCAATGTGTTAAAGTATTTGATGTTAAGTCTAATTTGTTCTTAGCTTCGTCTGGTGTCCCTCAATGGAGTCATCTGTCGCCAAGATTGTTTTTGTTATTTATTAACAACCTCCATCGTGTGCTACATCACTGTCAATTTCTATGTTTTGCTGATGACAACAAAATATATATGCGCGTAACCACGCCAGATGATTGCACAAATCTTCAGTCCGACCTAGATCGGTTCTCAAATTGGTTCAACACTTTAGGTTTATCACTTAATCTTGATAAATGCAAAATAATGACCTTCACTAGATCCCGTTCTCTGATGATGTCCCCATACTTCATCAACAATGGAGCTGTTTCTCGTTCTATGGACTATGTCATGGATCTTGGCTTCAAGCTAAGCTGCAATCTGGACCCAACTGCACACATCGAATACGTATGTTGTAAAGCTTTAAAAACTCTTGGTCTTGTCATCCGATTAATAAAGGACTTTCGGCTTGTATCATCATTAAAAACACTTTTCTGCGCTCTTGTGCGTCCCATTTTAGAATATGGGACCGTACTTTGGAACCCACATACAGCGGATAATGCAAGGCGAATTGAGCGTGTTCAGCGACGGTTCCTGCGCCACGCTAGTCATATTCTTAAGATACCTTGTTCACCTCACGACTATTCACCGATTGCTGTTCATCTTGGTCAGGCCCCCTTGGCCGAACATCGCTATGTTGCAGGATTAAAATTCCTTGCGGGCCTTTTAAACAACAATAAATTCTCCAGTCCTTCTCTCTCAAATCTCCATTAAAGTTCCATCCCGTCAATCCCGTTCAAAGGCCTTCTTCTATGTCCCACATGCCACCACCAACTATATGGCTAATAAGCCTTTCAGACGCCTAATGTCGTCTGCCAATGCAGAGCCTTCCTTCGACGATTTGCTAAATTTGTAAAATATTTTTATTTTTTTTTTTCAACATATTAAGTTATTATTGTCATCAGATATACATATTATATATTAATGTAAATTGTTTAGATCTAAGTTGCTTTATATGATTGTAAAATGTCTAATGTAAAAATATATATTGTAATGTAAAAGGGCCAAAGCCCGTGTAACCAATAAATAAAATAAAATAAAATTATTTTCCGCGAATTTATTTGCAATTGGTATAGAAATTATTATTATTTCTGATCTTGCATTTAATATATAACAATTTTTTATTACTGAATTTGTATTAGGTTGATCGATTATTAATGTGTTATTTGCAATATCTATCACTGCTTTATTAACGCGTAAAAATTAGTGACCTATTATTCCGTGTTTTATTAAAGGTACTTTTGAGTTTACGACATGGAAACTGATTATAAATTCATTATTTTTAATTTCAATTGGTATAGTAACTATTCCTATTGTTCGTATTAATTCGTCGCTTATTCCGCGTATTATAGTTTTCTTTGTTTCGTCTACGATTAAATCTCCTTTCAAATAATTAATTTTTATAATATTAATATCGCTACCTGTGTCTAATAATAATTCTAGTTCTTTAAATTTAGCGGCATTTGATGTACATTTTATGTGATTATTGATTATTGCTGTTTTAATGTGAAAACATCGTCGTATGTTTCCTCCGCGGTTATTTGGTTGACGGTACACTGTCCGCAGCGCCAAATTATGTAACGTGCCTCGAGTGGGTTGAGGATGCTACGATAATGTTATGATTGAATAGTACTTCTAAGTGTTTTAATATAAGTTCAATAATTTAAACTTAAAAGAATAGAGTATGATATTTTTATTTTACACTTAGAAAAATCAGCAAAGTATTAACAACGTAAATATGACTGTCGTAAGCGGGGTGTTTGTACTTGATGGCTGGATACGTCTGCCGTTGGTGGTGCAACGGTGCCTTTATATACTCTCTTTGGTGTTGTTTTCGCCACCTGGTTTCCCTTGGCCTTTGATCGTCAAATTCGACGAAATGATGACGTTGTTTTTTTTTGCAGTTGTTCATGGTCACAGGATGTGTATTGCACCGTTTATGACCTGCGCGTGGCTTAGCCTTACAACACAATTTTGAGTGCGATAGCTATTTACATAGTTCATAAATGTGCATGTTTTAGATTATAAATAATTATTTTCGAATTCTAATCCATTTCTATTAGTTATAAGATTAAACATAACATTTGCTTTTCCTGATCCTGAAGGTCCAACCAATATTCCACGAATACTATTTGGTAATAATGGTCTGTGTCTTGATGGCTTTTTAATAATTTGTGCATCAGCATTATCAATGCTTAATTTATCTTTTTGTTCTATTAATTTCATTTTTTTTTTTTTTTAATATAAATACTATAGAGTTTTAAAATATAAAGCCAGTTATATATAATGCGTTCAACTCATAAGTTAAAATCTGGTAAAAGCTTTTTAAATACTCTTATAAATAAGCTTCCATTCGAAGCTCATATACCAGGGTATCAGTTTTGTGGACCTGGTACTAAATTAAAAAAGAGATTAGCCCGTGGAGACAAAGGGGTAAATCCGCTAGTTTCTGCTTGTCGAACAGGGGATATCCCGAGTGCGTCCCGTTTTTAATTTTTACCTTTTTTATAGCCCGAGTGCGTCCGCAGTCTTATCAACAAATTATATTACAGTGCCCGAGTGCGTCCGCCGTCTTATCGACAAATTATATTACAGTGCCCGAGTGCGTCGGCTGTCTTATCGACAAATTATGATGAATAGCCCGAGTGCGTCCTCGGTCCACAGCTGCTATAGGTATCTATTTAAGATAAAATAATCGAACTTTTAAGATACCTACATGTTTGACGATCGATATGGTGGTTAAAATGTACAACTATAATACTTTCATTTGTACATTTATGACTGTAAAATACTGGAAACGGTAGGGAAATTAATTTTAGCTCCGATAATAATTTTGTTAGATTACAAGTTAAAACTTACTCAGTTACAGTCAATAAGTGCTATAGTGAAATTGTGTGCGAAGTAGTGCCGTAATATTATATAATACAAATTATCAATTTGCAAATTTTAAAAATGTCATTGCCCGAAAACATGCTAAGCCAACACGGTAAGGAAATACAAATTATTGAAGGGTATAAATTAAGATTTCATAAAATATTAAATAATAATGTTAGACGATGGAATTGTACAAACAAAATGTGTAAAGCATATTTTAAAACCGATGAAAGTGGAGATACTGTTATAGAGAATAAATTAGATCATAACCATGAAAAAGACGTAAAAGACATTATGGTTAGACAAGTTATTCGTAATTCATTAAAAAGAAAAGCACAGGATGAAATTTGTGAACGGCCACTTAAATGAATACATCATGAACTTCAGAAAATGAACACTGATACATTAAATAAAACTGATATGAATTGCTTTCGCAAAAGTATATTTTTGGCAAGACGATCAAAACTACCTGCAAGACCATGTAATATTCAAAGTGTCCATGAAGTATTGGATTCAATAGAAATCAAAACTTATGACGACGAACAATTTCTCATGGTAAATGACAGTAATCAAAATATAGTAATGTTTTCATGTGAAAAAAATTTAAATACTTTAAGTACTGTTAAGACTATATATGTAGATGGTACATTTAAGTATTGTACTAAATATTTTTTACAATTATTTACAATACACGGCTTAAGTAATGGTCAATACATACCTTTAGTGTATTTATAAAGAATGCGAATCATATGCAAAATGTTTTAATATATTAAAAACTGAATGTTTTAAATTAAATTTATGTTGTTCTCCCGAATATATATTTGCGAATTTTGAATTATCTATTCATCTTGGTGCATTAAAAGTTTGGCATGGTGGCGTCACATTCAAAATTTGGGGTCGAGTAAAGATTATCGTGACCAAATGGAAATAGGTTTATTTTTGAAAAATATATTTGGTTTACCATTATTGAATCAAGAAGATGTAGAAAACTGTATTATTGAAGATTTTATATCTATAATGCCGAACCATGAAAAACTCAACGAATTTATGGATTATATTATAGAAAAATATATAGATTCTGGAGCAAAATTTCCTATTTCCATGTGGGCCGAAATGAATAATAGTTCTGAAAGAACAACAAATGCCTGTGAAAGCTTTCATTCCAAGTACAACTCATTATTTTATACACATCACCCAGACATATATACATATTTGGAAATATTAAAAAAAATTCAAATTGATACTAAAATAGCAATCCAAACGGCCACACAAACAACAAAAAAACCAAAAGGAAGTACGTGCAAGAAAATTACATACATCGAAGACAATATAAAACAATTTAAAAATAATAAAATATCAAGATTCGATTTTGTCAAAAGAATGGCATTTAAACACCAGCCTATATAAATATATAATAATAACAAAACATTTTTTAATAAATTGTATGCTCACCTAAACTTAACGGTGTAAGCTTAAATAAATAAATAATAATAATAAAAATAAATAAATAATAATAATAATAATAAAAATAATATTTTTGGCGTGTAAGCCAGTTCACCTCCTCGTGGTGCACCCTGGGTAATTCTAAATGAACTGGGACGCATTCAAGCTATGTAAAAAAATATGACCTTTTTTTCTTGGGACGCACTCAGATTATACCTTATTCTGGACGCACTAGGAACATTAAAAAAGGGTCATTTTGGGACGCACTCGGGAATCTCCCGTCGAACACACGATATTGCTTATGAAAACAGTAATAATTTAGATATTAGACATAAAGCTGATAATTTATTAGAAGAACAGACTTGGGAAAGAGTTAAAGCTAGTGATAGTTCTAAAAAAGAAAAAATTGTTGCATATGCAGTGGTAAATGCTATAAAAGCCAAGAGAAAAATCGGTATGGGTTGTAAAAATAAAAAAAAATATTATTAGCAGCGAAAAAAAAAATAAAAAAAAAGAGGAAAAATGGTAAGAGAATAATTTTAACTCCAAATCAGTTGGGAGGTGCATTACCACTTGCATCAATATTTGCAGGGTTGTCAGCATTAGTAAGTATAGCTTCTAGTGCATCAAGTTTATATAATGTAGTAAAAAATCGTAAAAAAGGTAATGGTTTGTATTTAAATAATCCCATTGGTAACAGCTTAAAAATCAAAAAAAAAAATCAAAAAACTAATGTTACCGAACTGACCTCTCACCAATGAAGATATAAATTACGTTAAAATGTTGAAAATCAATCATTTTTGCGGTGTCTTTTCACAAGATAACTTACCATAAAAACCGTATAATATTGAATGTGCCATAATAAACTTGGATTCATCTTCAGGCAGTGGTACTCACTGGGTTAGTTATTACCGATTTAAAGATAAAATTATTTATTTTGACCCGTTTGGTGATCTTGCACCTCTGATTGAACTTCAAAATTATTTCGATGGTAAGAAAATTTTGTATAATTATACAAATTATCAAAAATATAATACATTTATTTGTGGACATCTGTGTATTGAGTTTTTACAATGGATGAATCAATTATATTAAAAATATCGGACAATAATTCCACACTTACATCAACTTATTCTCCGGTAATAAATGTAAATGGAGGTTCTGAAATTGTTCTTGTTAGTTTAAACGCATCTGTAAAGGAATATGCAATTCTTATAGATGAATCTAATAACACAATAAAAATTGAAAATGATGAATATGGAAAAGATAAACATTTGAATATTAAAATTCCTCCTGGGTTTTACAACATTAAAGATATTAATGAATATATACAAGAAATACTTAAACAGTATCATTCTGCATATAGTATGCTAATAAGATTAATTTAGAAATTGGAAGTACTCCTTTGAAATGTAGACTTAATTGTAATTTTTCTATAGATTTTACAATTGAAAACAGTTTAGCAAGTGTAATAGGATTTCAGAAAATAAAATATCGATACTTACAAGCAGATCATACACATCATCAATCAGATCAAATTATTTATAAAACAGAAAATGTTAATTCTATAAAAGTAATGTGTAATATAGTTAAAGGTTCATTCGATAATGGTCAACTATCACATTCGATATATGAATTTTTCCCTCGTGAAAAGACAGAAACTAAAATAATTTAATCACCCATTAATTTAATATATTTTAAACTTAAGACAGCAATTATTAAAAAAATAAAAATTGAATTAGTTGATGATAAAAACAATCCTATTATTTCCAACAGTGAAATAACGGTTATATTACATATTAGACCTATTAAATCCTAAAACAATAAAATGATGAATCAATTACTGTAAGTATGTCAGGTAAAATTACATCTTTATCATCAACTTATTTTCCAGCAATAAATGTACCCGAAAACTCCGAAATCGCACTATTATGTTTGCATACATATAATATGTTTCCAAATGTTAACGAAACAAATAACAAAATTTTTATTATTATACAGCAACGAAATTTAGATATTAAACTTCCTTTCGGTTGTTACGAGATTGAAGATATTACTCAATATATTTGCAACCAAATACATGAAGATAATGAACGTATAAATAATATAGATGGATACGACAAAAAGTATAATGACCCAATAGATTTTACAATTGAAAACAGTCCAGTAAGTTTGTTAGGATTTAAAAAAAAATATATGGGAAAGAAGGTTTATCAAATTTTAGATCATCGAAAAATATTGATATAAACGCCGTTAATTCTATAAAAGTCTTGTGTAATGTAGCAAATGGTTCATTCGATAATCGTTCACAATCTCACTCGATATACGAGTTTTTTCCTCGTGAAAGGACAGGTGCTAAAATAGTCGATTCGCTAGCTAATTTAATATATTATAAACTTAATACTGAAGTTCTTAATACAATAAATATTAATTTAGTCGATCAAGAAAATAATCCTATTCATAACTTTAATGAAAAAATTACAGTCGTATTACATATAAGACGTTGTACATTTTGAAATATGGGGTTATTATTTAAGAATATAAAGCAGTTACAATCGATTAAACCGATTAGTCATTCAACAGAGTTACAATCAAAAGTAACTAAAAAAAAAACCCGAAAATATAAAATTAACTCGTAAAAACAAAATAATATTATAACAGTTAGTTATAACAAAGTTAGACAAAATGCCTGAAAGCGATATTTTAGATATTGATTCAAATTATACTATAGATTCTAAAATAAGCAAAGTCGAATATCATTCATATATTCCGTATACTAACTCGTTTAAACCAAACGATGAAATACGAATTGGGGTCCAACATACGGATGTATATCCTTACCTACATGAAAGTCTCCTATATATCGATGGTGTAGAAATTGATAGAACACGTGTTTTCGGAATAACTAACTCATTAAAAGGATATTTAACATGTATGTCAAATAATTATTATTGTTATTAGAATGCAGGATAGAATTTAAACAGTAAGAGTATACTCAATGAAAAAGGAGAATTCAGTGTTTGTATACCATTGAAATACTGGTTAGGATTTTTTGAAGATTTTAAAAAAATATTGGTAAATTCTCGAATAGAATTAATTTTAACAAGAAGTAATACTGATTTAAATAACTGAATGAGTAAAAACGAAAACGCAACTACACCTACAGGTACCGTCATACTTAATAAAGTAATTTGGAAAATTCCACACATTAGTGTAGATTATTGTGAACGACTTAAATTATTAAAAATTATTGAGAAAGGAAAAAGTCTATTTATTCCATTCAGATCGTATGAAATTTATGAATATCCAGAACTCGAAAAATTTAGAAATATAGTTTGGAATTTAAAAACAGCATCAAAATTAGAAAAACCGCGATATGTCGTGATAGGTTTACAAAAGAATTTAAAAAATAATATTATGAAAGATGCAAGTCTTTTTGAACATTGTAAATTAACTAATATAAAAGTTATTCTATACTCTGTTATTTATCCGTACGATAATGTAAATTTAGATTATACTAAAAAAAAGTATACAGTATTATATAATATGTATACATCGTTTCAAGAATCGTATTATGGGAAAGAAGAAGGCAAACCGATATTAAGTCCAATTGATTTCGAGGCTAAAGCACCGATTGTTGTAATAGATACTTCTAAACAGAACGATACAGGAACATCTTCGACTATTGACGTTAGCATAGAAATTGAAGCTATGGAAAATCTAGAGAGCGTGAGTGCTTACTGTCTTTTAATTCATGATCGTATTATAGAATATGTACCTCTTAGCAGAGAAGTCAAGAAACTTGTATAAATTATTTGAATAATACGAGTATTGTAAAAAGTATTGTACTGTAATAAAAATTGTGTTGAAATTATAAGAAATAAAATATTTGTGTATTTCAAAAAAAATAACTTGTTTTTTAATTTTTATTTTATAAATAATTTATAAAATAATGGACTCAGAACATACAAATACATACTACTTATTTTTGAATACTTATTAAGTCATATCAAACAAGAAATCAAACAGTCCATGTTTTATTCTGTTCAAATAGATGATACTACTGATATAACTCAAAAAACACAGTGTTCAATCATATTGAGATTTGTTAATAAAAATTCAGAATAAGTTGAGCGTTTTCTAGGTTTCCACAACGGTAATGATGATCATACAGCTGGGGAATCATTTAACTTGATAAGTTCTGTTTTAAATGAGTTTGAGAAAAAGTTGGTTGGCCAATGTTACGACGGGGTGAGTGTAATGGCAGGACATTTGACAAGATTACAAGTAAGAGTAAAAAATATTGCACCCAATGCAATATTTACTCACTGTTTAGCGCATAGGTTAAACTTGGTACTGCAACATGGCTGTAATATGAATTCAAAATGTCGCATATTTTTTGCAAATCTAACTGGCATGTCAGCCTATTTCCATAATTCTACCCCACGCACTAATGTTGTTGATTCTATAGTAGGCAAACGCATTCCACAATTTGTCCAAACAAGATGGTCTACGCCAGGCGTGCCCATCCCACGGCCCGCGGTCCGAATCCGGCCCGCGAAGGTGTTCCAACCGGCCCGTGACCATTTTATAAAAATTAGAAATTTGTATAGGTTTAAAAAAATTTATTTTATTAAGTTTTTAAGAATTAAAAATATTTTACAATTTTTAATTTTTATATGTGTAAATGTAAAACATGCTACCTACAAATAAATAAATAATTAAATAATTTAAGTATATAATACATTTTAGAATATTAATAGAAATAAATTAGTGTGAAATTTGGGCTTGTTTTTCTTTAACAAATCTTTCAATATTCGGAGTGAAATGTGTAACGCCAATTCTTAATAAGGAGTGTAAGTGTTCATCAGTCAAACGAGATCTTTCTGAACATTTTACGTAATTCATGCGTGAAAACGTTTGTTCGCAAATATAAGTAGAACCAAATAATGTAAATATACGCATTGATAATTCTTTTATTTTTGGAAAATCATCAGTAAGAGTCTTATAAAAATGTGTTAAATCTGTATTTTTATCTGTGATATCTTTATATAAATCTTTCAAATGATTATTTGTTTTTAAATCAATAAGTTCAAGTTGAACAGTTTCATGAACATTATTTTCATCAGACAGAAATGGATTTTCAATCAGCCTAAATGAAGTCATATGTAATTTGAAATCTTGGAAACGGTTTTTAAATTCTATTGATAATTGTTCCAACATACTCACAAAATGATTTGTCGGAACGTTAATTAAAGAATTTTGTTTAATTTCTTGACACGTTTTAAAATGTAAAAAATTTTGCTTTAATATTTGGTTTTTAAAAAGTTGTAATTTTATTTCAAACGATTTTACATCACTTATAAGCTCGAAAATAGTTTTTGATTGTTTTTGAATTTTAAGATTTAATTCATTTAAATGAGCAGAAATATCAGTTAAGAAAGCAAGATCGTACATCCATTGTTCGTTTTCAAATTCTTCTACTGGTTTGTTTTTTTCTATCATAAATATTTGAATTTCCTGCCGAAGATCAAAAAAACGTTTTAATACTTTTCCTCGACTTAACCACCTAACCTGGTTATGATACAAAACATCTTTATGTTCCGATTCAATTTCATTTAAAAATTCTATAAATTATCTATGTTTTAATCCGTGCGATCTAATGAAGTTCACTGTTTTTGTAACAATATTCATCACATGTTCCAAATTCATAATTTTACCACACAGAGATTGTTGATGAATAATGCAGTGTAAAAATATAGGTGTTTCAATCATTTTTGAAGTTGTTAACTCAGCTATCCTTCCAACTAATCCCGTATTTCGCCCAACCATATTTGGAGCTCCATCTGTTGTAATACTACAAAGTTTTTCCCAGGTCAGTCCTAAATTTTCAATACAACAATTCACTTTTTCAAAAATATCAGCTCCTTTTGTAGTTCCAGAAATACTTTCTAATGAAGCAAGTTCTTCTGTTATATTATAATCTGTATCTATTCCTCGTATAAATATTAATAATTGTGCAGTATCTGACACATCAGTGCTTTCGTCCAAAGCTAAAGAAAAAAATTTAAACGTTTCCGATTTTATTTGTAACTGCGTCATTAAATCACCTCCAATGTCTTCTACCCGCCTAATAATAGTATTTCGAGACAAACTGATATTCTCGAATACAGACATTTTTTCCGGAATAATTTCTTTTACACTTGCCAAGATACATTTTTTTACAAATTCGCCATCACTAAAACTTTTATTTTCGCGAGCTATCAGGTTAGCTACTTCATAACTTGCTCGAATAATCTCATCTTTACCTCTATTATATTTTTCAAATACATTTCCGACGCGTTCACTTTTGAAATTTTGTTTGAATTTTTCTAACAAAGAAGTTCTAAAATTCCCTAAAATTTAAAATTATATAATACCTAAATACCCTCTTCAGAAAAATAAAAAAATATGATAAATATTTACCTTTACAATTGACGTATTTGTTTTGATGTTCCCTAACAACACCGACTGTCCCAGGAACCTCCTGCTTAATTCCAAATTGTTTCCTAGTAGGAGCTTCCTGGTGGGAAGCAATAGAACCTTCCAGGGAGTGTCCCGTTTAGGTTTATAATTTTCAGATTTTTTCAGTTACTAAAATTGTAGTGCTCGGGAAGGCCCTCATTGGGTCGGTCAGTCCGTTCCAATAAGGTGCCTAAATAGGTGGATTATAATCTTAAAGGTTTGAAAATAATAATTTTTTTTTTTTTTTTAATTTTAAATGTCAATCGAAAACATTTTACTCTTAAATACCGCTTTGTTATAAGCACCATTTGAGGGGGGGGGGTTAAAACAAAACCAAAACATCGCATGGTGTGTGCGGAATCCACCCTCCTCGCGGACGCCCGTGGCTAGGACCTATCTTATCGAAATAACATTGTAATGTTAAGCTAATCTACAGGCTACAACCACAGATTATATTATTTTCATATAATCTGTGCTACAACCTAATTGCAAGACAACACGTACCATTTACTAACGTACAACATGTCAATTTTGAATTTTGATGTTAATATAAGAGAGTAGAGACTAGAGACAATTTACCTATTATCAAACTTAAAGTTAGAATAATATCTAGATCATCTCATAGGATTTTATAAATATTATAATTATAATGTGAGTTATGAATTATAACACTATTATAATATATAACTTTATAAACATATTAAAGTTGTAATATTTTACATCAATAAAAGCCTATAATAGGTACCCGTGGCGTATACTATTCTTTGATAATAGGTAAATCTCTAATATTAAATCTAACAACAGTAAAATGATTCTGCTGAACGAAAATTGTCCATGATGTAATAACGTTAGTATTTAGTAACACCGGTCACCCAGACAACATAATACATGGGCGTGATAGTTTGATAATAGTAAATTCAATCTATAATATCAAAACTAATAGCACACTATGACACGGCCCCAGTGCCTAGTCCTCTCTCTCAACCGTACACACTGCCACTCTGGCCTAAAAGGGGAGAATATCGAGAATAATGTTAGATTCGCGGTGGCTCAGTGTTACGCGCCCGGCATTCCGGCGCGTGGAGTCGCGGGCTCAAAACCCGTACCGTGCTAATTTTTTCATTACTTTCTCGATATCTCTCCCTGGACCGGTCACAACAACTGTGGCCGCGTCAACTATTAAAACTGGTGTACGAAAATTTGCCATGTCTTACGTGTGTAAGACGGAGACAGCATAATTTGTCGGGGGTACGACGAATCGTAATAGATATATTTTACGAAATATTTTTAGCCGTATTGCCACGATATGACCTGGCCGCCTGGGTTTTTTTGTCGACTATCGTTATTATTGCGTATTATATCTTCCACTCTTCCTCCTTCCCTCCCAATTGTTGTTGCTGCTTTACCTATAACCGTCGATCGTGCGATCGTCCATCCGGTGCCCACGTCCTGCACAAATCCACACATCTTCATTCTTCACAGCCCACGCTTTAAGTTTTAACGTATACCGGTATACTTAAACGTAAATTAACATTTCAGCGCTTATATTTAAGCTCTACGTTGTAATAGTTCATCGATAATCTACAGTTAATCACGTGTAACGTTTTTTGTATTTTAAATTGTATCAATTATGTCGAGTTCCTCTGAGCCAGATGACGATAATGTGTCTGAAATAATTGAAACTTCTGGAATCAGGTATGTAGTATGTCATGACGTATTATTTTAGTTAAATTTACTACTTTTGATACATTCAATTTTTATTTAGGTAAATATTACACTCGCGTTACCTGGCATTATTTTTATAACGTTACGTTCCTTTTTAATTCAAAAAGTAGTAGGGAGATTACTTTTTTAAAAAATGTATGTCAAAATCAGTCCATCATGGCTAATAAGTAGGTACTTAAAATCTTTAGGTAATTTTGTGAATTATTATCTGATAGTTTCATAATGTCAAATTAATTGAATTGATTTTTATTTTTTCTCGAATGTCCTAGCCCTTAAGTTTTGGTCATACATTCTACAATCATAACTTTCTTTAATACTGTGAAAAATAACACGTTACTCCATAGATTTTACTTTTATAAAGTTATTTTGTTTCAATAATTTTGTTAATTTAAATGAAATTACTATATTACTACTGCAGAAGTAATTTTGTTACAGTAATTTGGGTTAGGTAACTACCTACCCAACACTGCATATACATAAATATTATTCATACCTACATATCTATTAATGTAGGTATATAGTATATTAGTGGTGTGTCTATACAAATAAGTCAAATTATAATGTGTTAGCTTTATTTTTGTTGTATAATTAATAGCAGCTTTTTAGTTTATGGTTCATTGTTAAAAATGTTAAACAATGCTGTAAATACAGTAAATAATGTTTATTTTTAACATTAATAATTTATAATACTCAGGTACCTACTCCTTTAATTATGTTGTTTAGAGACTAGAGTAATGTAAAAGAATAAATAAATCTAGGTTCATCTTTTATTTATTTTGAACAAAATATAGAATTATGATTGACTAATTTATGATGTTAGATACCTAGGTGCGTAAGTGGTTACCTACTTATGTCATATTAGAACATTTTTATGTTGCAATTGATACACATATTTAAATATATGTATCACAATAATTAATAAAAATGTAAATAATAATTGTATTAGGTATGAATATATTAATCAAGATCGATAAAATGATACATACAATTTAGATAGGTATATTATAAATATTTATATTAATTTGCATTTTATATTTCTAGAAAATATGTTGTAATTGAATTCATAGATGGTTTACAACTTGTCCCACATAACTGGATTGTATTCAAGAAATCACAGTCTTATTTTCCAGACTTGAAAAATATAAGCTCAAAGAAATATGACAAAATGGTATTGAATACTGAACCATACAACCTTCTATGGAAAACTTATAAGATTATTAAAATTTGGGCATCATCAGGTAAATCCATACAGATTAAAAATGTTGTGTTATACATTATAATATAATACTTAAATAAAATATATATTACTTTTTTAGATGATTTTATCAGAGCGAAGCAAAAACTTAAACAAGCTATTGAACTTTCAGAAACAGAGGATCTAAATTCGGAAAAAGATGAATACTTTTCGAAGTATAAAAGACTTAAATTGGCAGCAAAAAAAGTAAAACGTTTTATAGAATTTTCTCCAAATGATAATAGACATACTGCTACCAAATCCAATGCAATTTCTCAAACATTACCAAAGCATCCATTTATGAATTCACCTGGTATAATATAATAATAATATAAAATATAATATATTGGTTTAAATAATTTTTTTTCTCTTTTAGATAATCAAACTCAGGAGCCTTTAAAAAATAATGTTTCAACTTCTACTAATAAGAGTCCTAAGCGTAGAATGCATTCAAGTTGTATAAACCAGTCTTCGCCTTATTTGAGTAGTAAGTTTTAAAATAAATTTCAGTTAGTTACCTATACTATAAATCTGTATTAACAATATGTTTATTTGTTTTAACTGTCATATTTATATAATTTGTTTCATTTATGTTTTGATAATAAGTTAATATTGGTTTTTTCCAAGTTTAAATGTTTTAAGTATAAAATTAAAAAAAAAAAATTGTTTTTTTTTTACGTTTTTCAGCACAATCGAATAACAATGAAAATGGTAGTTCATTTACAGTTATCAATAACTTTAATGATCTGTCTGCAAGAAGCTTAACTGAAAACAACAATGAGATTTTATCTCCATCATTGTTGATTTCTCCTGTGACTTCAACAAATTCAAAATTAATTCAGTAGCAAGAAATCTCTTTCCATCTCGTCCATCCCAATCTCCAGCCAAGCGTCCAAAGAAAAGTAAATTATTGTATACACATTTCAATTTACCTTTGAATATATCATTAGATGGTAATTTTATGTATGTTCGTTCTTGTAATACATTTGATTTGTACTTGGATGTTTTTTGTTTAAATTTATTTTTCAGTTGAGTATGATAAAACTTCACAGCTGTACATTGTTACAAAACTGACTGAGATGAATACCAAAATAAACAAAATCGTTTTAGATATGTCTAGGCAAGAGGAATTATTAAAAGATGTTTTAAAAACTGTTAAGTTTCAAGATAAAAGTATTGATGATAATGAAGAGGATGATAATGATGTTTTTCTTAAAGAATTTCCTATCGACAATTTAGAGTCTTTAAAAGAAATTAATATAACTCTAAAAAATGATGCTGTGTTCTGTAAAAAACTGGCATGTATAGTCCATATTATATAATATGTATACATTTTATTTGGTTTTTTTTTTAATTTTAGATAAACAAATTAAAATGCTTCCATGGTTCAAATATTGGGAAAGTCACAAAATCAATCATGGACATTATATTTACAAATAATCTTGGAAGACAAGTATCCTTAACAGGCAAAGGTCCAATGAACAAAAAAGAAAAAGAACCTCTCAAGTCTTCGTTTCTTTTTAAAATAGTTATAAGTGAGTCTATTATTTTATTAAAATGTTAAATATTTTATGATCTATATTGTTATAGACAGTGCCGTAACTAGAGAGTTAAAGACTCAGGTGCAAACAAATGTATATGGGCCCCTCTTTCTTGAGATTTGTAAAAAAGTAGGAGTTCACGCCATGGAAATTGTTTACCCTTTAAAAAGGATAGTATTTGTGGATGAATTGAATAAGAACCGATGGATAATTTTCTAGTTGAAACAATTCTATGTAGAGCTTCAACGTACTAGGAACACAGGATCACAATTTTATATTGAATAGATTTTATTAATAAAAAAACTTGTAGAATAAACTACATGGGTAGATAAAATAAATAAGTTAGTATATAAAATATATGATATGAATATTATAATATGATTATTGATAATACAAACATGGTTTACAATAAAATATTAATAATAAAAAACATAATAATAACAAAACATTAGAAATAAAAATAATAATAATTATTACCATTATATGATAATATACCTATTTTTTTTTTATATCACATATTTTATAATATTTAAAATAAAATATTAATAATAAAAAACATAATTATTATCATTATAATATGACCTATTACATTTTTTATAATATTTAAATATTAAAAAAACATTTTCTTTCGAGCTTTAGCATTTGCGAAATCAGTAATAATCTTTTCAATATTTATTTCATCAGTACGACCTCTTTCAATACTTAATACAGATATATTACTTAACCTTTCTTGAGAAGTAGAATTCCTCAAGTAATTTTTTATCAATTTAAGTTTGGAAAAAGATCTTTCAGCTGAAGCCACAGTAACAGGAATTGTCAAAAAAATTATACAAGCTGTTAGAACATCACAAAAAGCTGTTGATAAATCATTATTCACAATAAATATTATAATATCATTAATATTTTTGATATCTGATTTATTTTTTATTATAGATTGGATACTTAGTAACTGTCGAGTAAAATCTGAAGTCACATCTGACTTATAATGTTGAATAAAATCAAAAGAACATTTTGTTAAATCATTTTCTTCAGTACTTCTTAGAAAAGTTGGATTTAAAAATTCAAAAGTCGATACGATTACTTTTAATCCTTTAAATCTATTTCTTAGTTGTGCTAAAGCAGTATCTACAACAGGATAAAATATTTTAATTCTAAAGTTTTCTTCTGTTAAATTTAACCTTCTGTCACCATCGATTTCATCAAAATGTAATTTGGTAAATTGTTGGCGTTTTGATGGAAATTTAGATGAAATACCCCATTTAGAACATAAATCATTAGCAATATTAACAATATCATTGTAATTCTGTCGCAATTCTGATAATGATCCAATTGCTTGCTCAAGAAGACCACAAGAAGTTTGAATATTTATATCAACACTTTGTAATACTTTTGAAACACCTTGCATACTTCTCAATACTCTTTCCCACAAACATAAAAGTAAAACAAATTCTACAGAATCCAATTTGGAGCGTATACTTTTGCTAACATTTCTTTCATCACCATTTGTTGTTGTAAGAGTAATTTTTGTTAATGTGATCAATACGTCATTAAATCTTTCTTTTAATGCAAATATAGCTTGGTGTCGAGCTTCCCAACGTGTTGCGCATACTTTTTTGAGAACAGTTTTATGAACTTTTAAGGTATTTTCTTCTCCCAACGCTAATAAAGCCCATCTAGGAGCTGAACTACTAAAAAAATTGAAAACTGCTTGTACAGTAATAAAAAAACGCCGAACTGTGTCTGAACTTTTAGCAGAGTCACAAATTACTAAGTTCAAGTTGTGAGCACAACAATGAACAAAGTGAGCATTTGGTACTATGTCTTGAATACGTTTTTGAACACCACTATAAATACCACTCATCACTGCAGCACCATCATACCCTTGACCTCGACATTTAGAAATATCTAAGCCCAACTGAGAGAGGACATTTATTATGAGATTTGTGTAGTCTTTGGCACCATGATAATCAATTGCATAAAATCCAAGAAACGACTCTTTTATACAAACAGTATGCTTAATATAATCAATAGTAACATAACGAATTATAATACTGACTTGGTCTAACTTTGTAATATCTTGAGTTGAGTCAACAATTATAGAAAAAAAAGTAGAGATTTTTATTTCATCACAAATGATTTTCCTTAAATTACATGATAAAATTTCAATTAACTCATTCTGAATAGCTGGACTTAGATATTTAATTTGACCATCTTTTTTATCAAGGAGTGTTCTTAAAAGTGGATCAAATTCTGCAAATAGTTTTACTGTTCTAAGAAAATTTCCCTCACAAAATTGCTTGGTTTCATTACCACGGAGTGCCAAATTACCAGCAGTAAGACTTAAAATTATTTTAATTATTCTTCCCAAAACATCTCTCCAGTATTTAGCTTCATTAGAAATTTGAACTTCCAACTCTTTATCAATAGTACAGTTATTTGTCCATACAAGTCTAAGTTGCATTGCATCTAAATGAGGACCTGATATTTCATGAGAAATTATTTTTTGGGACAAATGCTGCCAATCATCAATGCCTTCAACCCATTCTGACTTAAAATTTCGATGATTGTAATCTACAAAAAGCCAGCACGTTTCACAGTATACTTTATCTAATTTCACAGAGTAACAGAGCCAAAGACGGGGAATTAGAACACCAGTTTTAGTTTTCATATTGTAATAGTCGACTGAAAATTTTCTATTATTGCCATGTATAATTCTGTAGGGAAACTGTATTAACGGTCTACAAGGCCCATAAGTCAAAATGGTTCGTTTAAGTTTACTGTCTATTATAGGTCCTTTAAAATGTCCTCTATCAGTCGGATAATCTAACTTCAAATTTAATTCTAAATGTAAAAAAATAAAATAAAAATAGTTAGGTACCTACTTTATATTTTGTAAATAATAAATTATTTAATGTACTTGACTTTTAAAAACATCAGTTTTTTTAAGTTAAGTATCTATTTTATTTTAATAAATAAAAATGATTGACAAAACTTACCCTGAGTACTAGTTGATTGCACTTCTAATGTACACAATTCAATAGATTTACCAGCAATAATTTTGTCTTGGTTGTCTTCTTTGTAGACATCTGAGTAAAATTTTATAAAATATTTATTTTGCAAATAATAAATTATTTAATGTACTTGACTTTTAAAAACATCAGGTTTTTTAAGTTAAGTATCTATTTTATTTTAATAAATAAAAATGTTTGACAAAACTAACCCTGAGTACTAGTTGATTGAACTTCTAACGTACATGATTCAGTAGATTTACCAGCAATAGTTCTGTCTTGGTCTTCTTCAACTTCAATGTTAACATCTGAGTAAAATATTAGAAAATATTTATGTATGTACTATATGTTATATCATTTATAATATGTATAACATATTTTAATGTAATACAATTAAACTAATTAAAACAATACATATAAGATACTTATACTAAATACATAAATTATTACTAATATAACTAAAACTGTCAATTGTCTACTATGAAAATTAAAGTATTTCTAAATATTTTTGAGGAAACAATTTACCATTAACATGTCGATTGCATTCAAAATAATTCTTAATTTTTGCATTTGTTTTCAAAAGATGTTGTGTTTGTTGAAGTTTCTTTTTTCTCTTAGCCGCACCACTGGGAACTTTTGGATTATTCATAATAAAATATTTATAATAGAAATAATTAGGTAACTATGAGCTTTAAATTATGTAGATTATAATTATATGAAAGTATGTTACACAGTACACAATAACTTATTTTACACTTTTTAAAGTAAAAAACTAAAAAAGGAAATAACAGTTAACCTACCTACATAAAACATAATATTAGCTAATAAGTAATAGCTAAATATAATTAATATCGTCTGTCTCGTCTGAAAATCAGTGTATTACATCGACACGGGCGCATAGACATACAACGCCACAACGGTATAACGGTCAACTCCCCGAATACTTTGTAAGTGTGTGCGTATCGTTATCGAGATATCGCATAATATAATATTCAACAAATCTATTTATGTCACTCTAGGCTTAGTAATTTTCCCAATATTTAGATAAACAATTCCAAGTAAAACAGACCTGGTTTTTACATTTTGTTTATTTGTTATAAAATATACAAGATAATAATAAAATTATGAAGTCGAATCAAATTAAAAAAAAAATTTGACGGCTATCCACTATGGGCCCTTCGACTCGGTGGGCCCCAGTGCTCTGCACCGCCTGCACCTATGATTTTTACGGCACTGGTTATAGATGCTATTCTCAAAAATGTTAAAAATGCCAGCGTTGCTTCTGCGCACAAAGCAGTATCAGGGTGGCTAAAACATGCGAAAGAACGGTATGAAAGACATCTGGTAAACGGCAGTCAAATTGATATTGCTCAAGACTCTTAATTTTGAAAACAATTTTTTTTTTTTATATAACGTCTTGCTATTTGGATCATTTTTCTTTTTCAAATGTATTAATTAACTTTTATATATACATCATATTTTAATGATTAAAAAATATGATAATTTGTTATAATAATAAAAGTATTGACAATTATACCTATGTCTTTTGATTTTTCTTGTTTATTTAAACTTATAATTTAGTAATATATCATCAGTACTGTATTTGTGAAAGATCTGGAAAGAAAATGTTAACCTAAATAATAGGCGTTAAATATTTTAATAAGTACCTACCTAGCTTTTTGAATTGTTGGGAAGAATACTGTTCTCTTTTTTGGAGACTTCTGGGAATTTTTAAACAGCTATTAGAAGACATTTTGGTACTAAATAGGTAAAAATTAGGAACTAAAATGACTGATATAGGACCATATTTGGCAACAATTGAGACCTAAATGGGCAATAAAATTGACCAAATTTGGTATTATAATAAAGGGTCATATCAGGTCCCTGTTGGGAAGGTCGTGTTTATGGTTTGAACTCGGACGTTTGGAAGTCTACAGACCGTCTTGAGACCTTCCAGGACGGTAAATAACCAAACCAGGAGCATCCCGTTATGGTATATGCTGCCTGAATTGACTGTCCCCAGACCTTCCTAGGAGGGTTAATGTGCTATTAGGGTTTACTTTCATAATGTCTTTTAATATTAAATTCTTTAAAGACCGCCACGGTTTCGTTGCATATCAAACACATAGCTTTATTTCGATACTCGATAAAAAAATAACTTAGACTCCAATTATCATTAAAAACAAGGCATTCGGTATCAATTTTGCGCTTTTTATTTTGAGACATCTTAATGTGAACGTACAATTTCTAATGACGAAAACAAACTAACAACTATACTACTATAGCGTGGAAATATTGAGAACTTTAAACAGATACGATTTGAGTCATAAATTCGATAAGTGAACAAAGATAACATTATATCCGATAAAATTGTAAATACTTTACAAACTAAATTCTTTGACATAGAATATTGTGTTAGAAAAATAAGAGTAACAAGTGATTTCATAAAACAAAAAAGGGATGATGAACGTTTTTTAAACTATTATAATACAGCAGTTGAATTAACAAAACATACCACATCAACAAGACAAAATTCTAAAAATGAATTAAGTTATATAATGTTATTTTATGAAATTATAGATAATATCATAATGCAATCAAATACAAGATTTAGTGATACTGATAAATTACAATTTTTACAGTAAGTTGATGTTACAAAATTTAAAGAATATTCTACTACATTTCCTGACAGTGGCTTGAACTGTCTTAAAAATACATTTACTATCATTTTTCAAGACAATAATCAACTAAAAACTGAGTTAGAAGTTTTGTTTAGTGATGTTACATATCACAATCTTCAACATGTTTATGACCTGATTAAAATCTTTGAGAGTGATGGGTTAAAAGAAGTTATGCCAGAAAGCTATAAATTGTTTGCATTAATTTTAACTATCCCATCAACTAGCGTTTCAGTTGAAAGAAGTTTTTCTTGCCTTAAAAGAATCAAGACATACTTGAGAAACAGTACTTACCAACAACGTTTAAGCATTTTATCAATAATATCATATCAATTGAAAAATAATTAACCCTTTCAGTACTAGTGGGTCTTCAAAACCCATTCCCTACTATACGTCATAATTTTCCTCTCAAGTATGATAAGGGAAAATAATTTAAGTTATCATAGTATGGAAGGTTTGTATTATTAATAAAATGTATTTCGATAATAATAGATATAGCTTAAAATGCATTATAATCAATTTAAAACCATAATAAATAATCCACAGTACATTTATTGGTTTAGTCATATTTGACAATATTTTATAGTTCACTGATAGATGGCATTTACTGAAAAAAAATACAACCATTTTTTCACGTATTTAATGATTAAATATTTGTATTGTTTGTTCAATTTGATCACTAGATTGTTCTGATATCGCATAAAAATGTTTTGGGTCTTGGAAGATCCAGAAGTATTATATTGTAATAAAATTATTATTATAAACAATAAATTATGAGACTAATTTTGAACGATAAGTGGATGGCATCAAATGGTCGAGGTACAACTGATGAAATACGAAATAAGGAAGATACTATATGCTTAGTAAAATGGTACGATAACAAACCAGTGTATATGTGTCGAACTTTATTGATTCCAGGGAAGTTGAAAAAGTTAAAAGAAAGGATAAAAAAACTAAGCAATATTTAGATATAGAACAACCTGAAATCATCAAAATGTATAATAAAAGCATGGGAGGAGTCGACAAAATCGATCAATTAATTGTGTATTATAGAATTTTTATAAAGTCAAAAAAATGGACACTCCGTATGATGTTTCATGCCATTGATATGACTTTCTGCAATTCGTGGTTGGAATATTTGAAGGACTGTGATAAATTTAAAATTAAAAAAAAAGATAGAATGGATTTACTAAATTTTAAATTTCGACTAGCTGATAATTTAATTAATCTCGGCAATTCTGCAGTGACAAAAAGTAGAGGAAGACCAAGTAGCAGTACTCCGAAAAATTCACCACAGACAAAAAAGAAAAAAAAAGGGCCATTACCACATGAAGGAAACACGAAAAGATTTAATTGGACACTTACCAATGCATAATAACAATAAATTACGTTGTGAAAAAGAAGGTTGCGGCGCGAAAACTCATGTATATTGTAAAAAATGAACGTACATTTGTGTTTTGTAGTTCATAAAAAAAATTGTTTTACTGATTATCATTTATAATTAAAAATATAGGAATTCATAATTGTTAAATTTATTATTTACATTAATAGAATGTGTTTAATATAATTTAATATAATTATTAAATAAAAAATTAAAGTCAAATATCAAATTGTTATTTGTATTAGGTGTGTATTCATTTAATAATCGAGTACCAATGGATCTTACAGGAACCACCTCCATAAATCCCTCCTCCATAGTCGGATCATCTTTAAATTTAGTAGGTACTTTCAATAGAGTGTATATAAAGACAAAAAGAAGAAAACAATTTTTTTTTTAAACTTTTGCAAAATAAGTACCTACTGAAATGGTTAATACACCAACTCAAAGACACTGAACCATTTTATGATGATGTCATAAATATATATGCTAGTCAGAAAGAAAGAGTTATTGAACTTATGTATAAAACTTAGGTCTTTATTTTTTAAAATATGTGTACATTATTTTGTTATTTTTATTAGGAAACTTATCTGGTCATTAACGAAAGTGATGATAAAATATTTTATTTATAAGATTTATGTACCTATTAGGTAATTTATAACATAAAACAAGAAAATCACTTGTTTTATTTGTTGTCAATTTGTTTTTAATAACTAAAAATATTTTATTGAATCATTTTTTGTTTTAAATTACCTATTATTAACTTGTTATTTTAATAATTTAGTGCTATTTTTACTATTTAATTATTTTTAAAGAAAAGAGAGAAGATTATAAAATTTATATATACCTACCTATACTTATATAGTTATATAATATACTTCTTCTAAATCTAATTGTTATTTTATATTTTCATTTATATCTCCTTTAAAGTAATATAGGTAGTTATTATTATACAAAACTATGTACCTTCTTATAAAATGTTATCAATTAAATGTGGTAAATGAAATTTTCCTTTTTTAGTATACATATCACAGTTGATTTTATTTATTTTTAAATAGTATTAGGGGGTGTAGGGGGCTTTGCCCCCTACGGGTCACCATGGTAAAATTATTTATCTACTCCTTAGAAAATTGTTGCCAAAACCGCCACTGTATTTGATGTGCATAATACTAGAAGGCGATAATTCCAATTTTTTAGAAGGGTGTCTGCCGCTCATTATGTCGTCGAAAATCGATGAAAAAATCAAAATTACTAAAATATGTACAAAATATATACTTATTTTTTTTAAGACTAAGGACTGAAATTGTTATTAAAATATATATTATTGTCTATTTGAACAAATTATTGAACTACTATAACAGCGAAAATTGCATTTCAAATTAACTTTATAATTAAATTCTCGATGATAATCTTGCAAATAATTAATGCTTATCGATCGATTAGCATAATTTTATAGAAAATATATAATATTGCATCGTTTAAATCGACTTTAATTTTGCTGCATCACAACAATTGCTCGACCGCGATCGACCCGTGCAAATATGCCTTTGCTTTTCCTTTAACTTTCGTAAATTATGATGGCGCCCCCTCTATGAGGACGCGTAGACACCGTGCGGACAGTGAAGGGCCGGAACCAAATTCGGCCAGCGACGACGGCGCAACACCGCCACTTACACGTACCCAATTGGAAATTTATTACTTATGACGACACTAACAACGGGCGCAATACCACGCCTGTACAGACTACCCAACAATTGGCTGGCCCTTACAGGCATAGTACTGGCCACAAGTTTAGACAGTACTACATTAGTACTGGACAAACACCACTGGTAGTTAAGTACTGATCTAGTACTGACATATTACGGGCTCCGATCAATATTCTAGTAATGGCCAGCCATTGTTTCTCGTAGTTGTGCCAACGTTGGCGCAATACTGGCATATTACGGGCTCTGTTTCGATTTCGAGCAAGGGTCCAAAGTCCGTATTTAAGAGAGGCAACTGCCCTGAGCTCTAACATTTTTGGGCGTGGGCGTCAACATTTTGAGATCAGAAATTTTTTACTTGTAAATTATTAAGACTTTTAAAATTTAAATTATTTTTAATATATCATGCTGTTTGAAATTTAAACAAATTAATAAATGTATATTAAGCTATCAGCGATAGAGAATTATTAATTAGTTTTAAAATTAATAGCCTCAATACTAGAGATCCAAAACCTTTTTTTTCCACTTTTTTCAACTAAAAATTATATCTTGAACGACTTGAACTCTCCCGCTAATCTTCTTATGGTTGCAGGTAGTACTTTTGTCTTTAATTATATTTGACAATGTATTACTATTAATTTTTCTTTTATTAACTATAGGTATTCAATATTTGTTTTCTATAATATCTACTTTCAAGTATCATTATTATATTCAATCTCTGATTAAGCATTTATGTATTGGTAAATGTGTAGGATATAGGTAGGTTGGTAATGTCAAACATTTTTGAAGTAAATGGTAATTATTATGCATCTAGATTCTAGATAAATCAAAATTGGATTTTTATTTAAGTTGTATCAATACCATACAATATAATATAATATTACGAAAAATAACCTGAGTATTTAAATGTATTTTACTAAAATATTTATTATATGTATATTAATTAGTTTGATTTTGACATGTCTCTTTAGTGTATTTCCTTGTTTGCCAAAAATAAATAATACTGAGTTATAAATTATAATGTTGGAATATAGTTTGGCTATTGTATAATACCAACTCAAATCATTGCTAATATTCATAAAGAAGTATTTAAAAACTTGATGATGATTACATATTTTTATTTTAATTAGCAATATTATATTCAAAAGCTGAAGTCACAAAATTACTCGAGGTTAACATTGAACAAATATATTTCTAGGGGAATAAAACACAAGTTAATTAGTTATCACGGCTCGACTGTACCTATAAATAAATACTATTATTTTGTTATTTGTGGTGTGTTTATCACTTAAATAGTTGGGAAAACCGTTAACGGCAAGACCCGCACAAACAACGAACGCCGCCGCCCGTCATCGCGTTATATAATACACATCGTCATAATATCGTCACAACGACAACGACATCGAAAACTGTATGTTTGTTACATCCATGTAGTATAAATGTATAATACGACCGTGATTTTATTATATATTTATTTATTAAACGTTTTATAGTATATATTCAGTTAAAAGTTTACACTTGTGTTAAGTTGTTTAAGTTTCTATAAACATTAATCTGTATGACACAACGCCTGATTATATTAAACATTTTCGGTAAGTATTGTTTTATAATATTATAATAAATAATAATGTAGTAGACTTTAGCTTTAATAATAACAAGCCTCATGATAATCGATCTTGGCCAAACAAATAGACAGGGACAACTGAAATAGGTACCTATTACATTTAAACTGTTTAGTAGATAAGTAGATAGATATACATAGGTAATACATTATTATACATAATTGGATTGTAAATTAGTGCTTAGATATATGTAAATACCTACCTACTGATATACACTAAACATAAAATACATTTTTATAAATTTAGGTATAACGTGAAATGTTAGTTGTTATTTGTTAATAATCAACAAGAACTGAATTTAAAAAAATGGGTTTTCTATACCTACTATATATCATATAAGTAATAGGTATCTGGCAAACAACATTTATTATTGTTATTATTATTAGGTATATATATATATGTATACCTATTTATATATAATTATAGTTTTCTTGGTTATTTTTTTAATTAATATTATTAATTTAAGTGTATTTAAAATGGTTATTTTTAAATTTAAGTTTTTAATAAATTTAAAATAATTATTGTTTAAAATTTTAATAATATAAAACCGTATTATTATAATTGTATATATTTATTATTAAATATTTTTAATTGTAGTCATTTAATAAATTGATGAAACATTTAAGTGGATACCTATAAAAGAAAACTGAAAAATGTATGATACAAAAATTATCACATTATATTGTGTGTAGATTACCTAGTTATAAATGTAAATTTTATGAAATTAAAGTCATTTTTAGTTGAATTCGTCGTTACCAAGTTTTCTAGCAAGGTCTTCGGATTTAGCTTTTAATATTGGACCTGACACTTGAACTCCCGGCTAGTAGCCAATATAAACCACTGAGTCAGTGCTTCATCTACATCTGAATCTTTACCCTCTCGTTTCCTTTTCCGTGTTGTCACTTGGCTAAGAGTTTGTTCTCGCAAAACCTGTTCTTGAAGTTGAATTCGTGTGATTGTTGATTTCGGTATTCCTAAAATTTCCGAAAGACGACGAGTACTACAGCCTGGTGGCTGTAATTTAATTTTGTCGAGAATTTCTAATTTTTGCGCGAGCGATAAATCTTTACGTACACGAGACATCGTTAATACACGCGACAAACACAGCTGATGCACCAAATAATATTTAACATACATCACATGTGAATATACGATAAGATAAAATTTAATCTAATAAACGATTACGCGAGTTGGTCACGATTTTCTACTGATCTATTAATATACTCGATAAAAATGTCCCAATTATCCGAATTCGTGGTCCAGATAAGCGGTGAACGTTTACCCTACAAGTATAAATTTGTTTTCGTAATTGAAGAATTGTCCCTATTAAGCGGTTGTCCTTATTAACCGGTGTCTCTATTAAGCGGATTCGACTGTACTATTACTACACTATAGCATATACTTTTTTCTAACATATAATAAGACATTAATTGGATAAAAATAAGTGTTTTTTATTATTCTTAATTTTAATTCTAAATTTTTAAAAAATTTGTTAACAAAAATCATTTGCAGTATATAATTTTTCTTTAATATATTAACAAAACATTAATTTGACAAAGTAAATATTTTTTATTATTCTTAATTTTGATTCTAAATTTTAAATACAATTTGTTAGCGAAAATCATTCGCAGTATATTATATAATTTTTCTTTTACATATTAACAAAACATTAATTGGACAAAAACAAATATAAATTATTATTCTTAATTTTAATTCTATATTTTTAAAAAATTTGTTAACAAAAATCATTCACAGTATATAATTTTTCTTTAACATATTAATAAAAAATTAATTGGACAAAATAAATATTTTTTATTATTCTTAATTTTAATTCTAAATTTTAAATAAAATTTGTTGATTAAAACCATTCATCATGTCCAACAACATTGACTCAGTACAATGTAGTGTAACTAAAAACACATCAAAACTTTCCCCCAATTGTTGAAAGCAATATGTTACAAGTGTCGCTTACAAAAAAAATCTAGAAAAATTTAGATCACTGCAGTGACGCATTTTGTATAATAGGTACGCGGCCGAAACATTGATACCATCTCTTATATAAAAATGTTATTTATTTTTGTACTTACTTTTACGATAACTAATTATAACTTACTAAGTTCAATAGACTAACTATAGAAATAAGTAGTTACAAAATATTTTTATAGGTACTAATAATAAGGTATATTCGTATATTAGGTAAACTTAAAAATGTATAAATTATAAACTTATTTGTTTTAATGTATTTAAAATATATGGATAACTATTTTTTTTTTTTTTTTAATATTTGAAATTGTGCTTCCTTGATTTTGGCCGGGTCTCGTATTCGTAGCCCTCTCGGAACTCGAGGATCTACATTTTCAGGTAACATGCAGTCCATATAGAATGCAATTTATTTTGGAAGCATCTTCTTTGTCCAAAGATTTTCGTCCCTATTGATATATTGAATATATATGTTATTTCTCATACTAAACAGAATAAAAATACATATTGATTTTTTTGTTATGTTTAGTTGGCCTTGAATTTGCCAATAATATTTATGGTTATGTTTTAGTTGAAGTTGACCTGTTTCTGTTAACTCTATACAAAATTGCAATTTTTTATCCAGTGCTGCATCTTCTAAACTTTTTTGGTCTATAGATGGAGTACACTTGACTTCTAATATTTTGTCATCATCAACTTACCCATCGGAACTTGCACCCAAAAATGGATGCTCACCATCAATAAACAACCCACATGGTCTCACAGTTTTGTGACATTGATTTTCAAATTCTCGGATCGCAACTTTTCGTTTTGACGTCCAAATTCAAGGTGTTTTGAAATAATATTTTTACTATACAATAATGTTTTCACTAAATTATGGAATGATGTAGTTGATTTTCTACAAATCACTGAACCAACATTGGAAGCGGTAAGCCTATTTTTTTTTTGCTTCATGCCATTGTACATTATCATGTTGACCAATGGTTTTGATTTCTAAATTTTTGATTGCTTGAGTCGTGAAAGCATCTATTTTTAATTCGTCCAACTTTTTACTCACGTTCAAATTAAGGTCCTCTTCTGTCATATCCAGCCCAGCAGCGTCTGGACCGTAATCAAAATCATGGTTCACAGTACTTTTGTCACGATTTACTCTAATCCTATAAGTGTTAACTTTTTTATATTTTGACATTGCAATACGCCTTGATACATTTTGTTTGAATAACTTTCTAGGACTTTTTCCTGTTAATTTTTTCCAGGGACTTAGTGCCAAGATGGACCTCCACTATAAACTTGTGTTGCACCTAACACTCTTCTTTCATATGAATCTGTTTTGGTATAACTTACTCTTTTACCACCATTAAATTTTGCTACTAAACTCATGAAATTTTCGGCTATATTAGTTGTAGTATTAAAAACTAGACGATCGGCTTTTCTAGTAACTTTATCAACAATTGCTAAAATTTTTCGGACATTAATTTTCCACTTTCCATCAATGGTACATTATTTTTTTCCTTCCTGTTTAACCGTGTACAATATGCAGGACGACAATTATTATGTGAACCAAGCACATGATATGGGGCATTTTTTAAATCTTATCTTAATATGTCCACATCATGTGATTTTACACACTCCTTAATTGCAGTTCGCACCCCCTTTACCAGTCTTTCTAGAGGAGACGGAGAACCATTAGTAAACACTTTGCGTACATGAATTGGGAAATGTTTATTTGTAGCTAGTTTTCTTAAACCATCATGGAGATTACGGGTTATGTGATTAGCACATTCTAATTTAATAACATCGCGACCATACGACACCTTTTCAACTATTCTGGCATACACACTAGAATCGCCATCGCCAATATAATACTTATATATTAAACCATGATGTTCTAGGCTTTGACGAAAGCCTTCTACAATAATATCTTGTTCCATACCAGTTGAAGATCCATCATAATTTCGGAAACACAAATGATCTAATTTTTTATCATTTTTGGTTGCCCAAGAACATGTACTAAAATATTTATTCCTTACGCCTACGTAGACAGGCTTTTTAGTTTCTGCACCAATAATTACTCCCTTTAAAATAAAAAAAAAAAATGTATAAAATTGAGCATTAATTATAAAGATCCATAGCCACGATTTTAGATTCTGAGCGGAGCGATGAATGTATTGATTTTACCATAATGTGTGTTTTTATTTTTATTTTTAATTTTTTTTTGTGTCTATCATCACTTTTTGGGGCACTCAAAATGCTTCGATTTTTGACTTCAGTACCTCGTTCCATCAGAAAGTGAATCTAGTTGGTACTTTGGGGGGAGGTTAAAAGTAAAAAATTCACTAAATATTTATCTAAAATATATTTTTCTAAATAATCGGGATAAACAAACTAAAAATTAAGGGAAAAACAGGAAATTTTACGCACAATAAGTTTTCGACAAAATCGATTTTGGTTTTTGATGTAACTTTAAAACAAATGACCATATATACATGAAATTTTCACTGAATGTTTATATAAGTATATTCTATTCACTACGCAAGTTTCAAAAATTTTCGACTTAAGTTTAACTATTCATAGGTATTTGCAATTTTCGATCATTATTAGTTTTTTTAAATATTAATATCGATAAACATTTATTTGTTGGGTAAAAAAGCTTGAAAATTTAATACAAGGCTCTTAACATATTGTTACAATAGCAGTTGAAAAATAAAATAAATTCATAGTCACAATATCGGTAAAAAAATCAACGCAAGTAATCACAACTGAAAAAATGAATACCGATAACCAATACATAAATCGAAGTAGGAAAAATATTTTTGATTTCAAGTCCTCCAACAAAATAATTCATAAATTTGAAATTTAATAAATTCTGTCACATTTGAAATTTAAAAACTAATCAAAAAAAAAGCGGGTAAGTGGATGTCGCTCTGCTGTACATTAGGGGGTGGGGTGGACCTCTGACTAGGGTAGATTAAATTTGAATGCAATGATAGGTATCATTGTATAGGAAAAACGATTCAGAACGGAGATGACTTGTCAGTCTAGGATATATTATATTTAAATATTGTCATATATTATATTTTTCAATTAGGACGCATTTTGCATAAGGCATTTTCCAAAAACATTGCATGTAATTATCATAATTCATAATACCTTATACTATCATATATATACATCATATACCTGGTTTGAGGATAAAACGTTATCGTTACGCGATTTCATAAAAATTTAAAATCATACGCATCATTGTAAAATCAATACATTCATCACTCCGTTCAGAATCTAAAATTAATAAAATTTAATATTAAATTTTCAAATAATATTAGGTAAGAATGAAAACATTTTTATGAATTTTTAATTACAAAATAATTGATAAATTTTCATGTTTTTAACGGAATTCTTCAAATTTCTATTTTTGAACATTTTTAAAAATAATTTGAAGAATAACAATCAATTTTATTTTTAGTTCTGAAAAGAACAACTAATGAGGAGCTTTGTATTAAATTTTCAAGATTTTTTGTTTGAATTCAATGGTAGAAATATCACTGTAAAGAAAAACGATTCTGAGGTAAGACGATATGTCAGCCTATAATATTACTATAGGTAGGTAGATACATTGTATGATATTATTGTAAGTAAAGTAATTTATTGAGTATTCGGCATTAGTATCTCCTATACAGTAGGTTAAATTCATTTTTGCCAAAAAATTTGAATTTGAAAATGTCATTGTGTGTATAAAATATAGCAATATACCTATTTAAAAGTTTCATATATTATCCATGAATAATATTTTTAAATTACAACAAAATAACCAAAATCATTATTCTTGGTTTTAATATATAATTTCGTCCAAATATGAATTTAAAATGTCTAAAAAATAACTGAGTAAATATATTTTTAGATTTTTTGGTTACAGTATGATATTTCAGTTGTAAAAACTGAACTTATATTAATCTATATAATTTTATATTACATTATTAGTATGACAAGTGTAAATACTAAATTTTATAGTTACCACGCCAGATTGAGAATTGAAACCATGGCCGTAACTTCGTTTAGCCCAACCACCATCACATATTACTGTGATGTATAGGGTACCTTTATGTAAATTTCCTTTTTTTATAGCAATTTTTTTTTCTAGTTCACCGTTCTTTTTTAACATATCTGAAATTTGCTGTTCCCATACCTACAGTTAAATATATAAGAGTTTTACCTTTTTATCATAATTACCTTTTGCGTATACATCAATAATTACACTTTTTTCTCAAGTACAATTTATTTACCTTTCCTATAAGAACTTCATGTCGTTTAAATTTTTAAAAGATGGTGATAGACAATCCATAACTGCAAATAAATCTTCAGCCTGCCCATGTCCAATACCAACTGACAGCGCCCCCCAAACGAATGCGTTATTGACACTATCTACATTCTGTTCTTTTTCTGATGTTACAACTTGATGTCGGTTACAAATATTACATTTAAAATGAAGTTTGAATGCTATTCCATTTTGTACTTCTTTTGTTAATGCATATCGTCCCATGGTACACTTACTACCGTGTTTACCCAACTCCATAATTTGTTTCATAAAATATTCTAGGTTCATCAGATTTTACAAAATATACATTCAATTTTAGCAATGTAGACTCATCTACGCCCGGATAGTCATTTTCTTCTATATT